>CABEEJ010000242.1:119158-246168 GCA_901482245.1 Timema douglasi | reverse complement strand
CCCCCCTTTTAGAGTAATGGAATATTGACCATTTTCTAAAATAAAAAGGAAATCCACCAATATTCTACTCAGCAGAGATTGATAAACACACCCAATGTACTGTACCTTTTCGGAGATCAAATTGTGGGATGTGTTATGGTTCATTTTATTATTTTTATGATTGAACTTGGCACTAGTTATTGCGTGTGCAGTGCGCCCAGTCTCATTTAGTTGAATTGTTCCTGTATACCTCAAACGATCCTTACTGATTTTCATCAGAACGATTCGTCTTGTAGTAGTTAAGGTCTTGATGGCACTGTACTAGTAAAGTTTCCTTACTTTTCACTTGACACACATAGTATACTATACATTCACTATAAACTTACAAACAATAATGTGTGAGCTTTGATATTAATGGGAAAGATTAATACTGTATAAAAAGTACCAGTAAAAACAACTGCAGATACCGGCAACATCTATAATTCCTAACACAATATTTTATGTGATGCTAGCATCTGATTCTCTGGACAAACAATATTTTCTATATTAGTTTTATTTTAATTAATTATAAAGTGAAGTATTTTAAATTAGAGTATTAGACACCACATTCATCTTGAGTGTCAGCAGTTGTATGCTGTATTGGTGCTAGAAGTACAGAAGGTATATTCTTGTCCCCAAACCCAGAACTGGATGACATTGAAACCTGTCTAGGAATCAATAATTGTTTGTCGTTCTGTTCTATCTGTTTGATCGGCACGATGAAGTTACTATTTGTCATGTAATATCAGTTGCTCTATATATTTTAAATTAATCACTGGGAGTCTGTGTTGTCAAATTCGGGAGGCCCATCTTATGTATTCGAGGGCAGTATAATATAATTTTATGCCAATATATGCGTCCCTGGCAGACACGACATCTTCACTATACCATCTAATTTGATTTACAAATTTTCTAAATCCAACTTAACAGTCTTAACACATTCACAAATAGTTTTTAGTATCATCTGAGTCAAAATGTGCTTTTTCATGTACTACTCAATGGGCCTGTGGTTACACTAATCTATGAACATGACGGGCGATAAAAGAGTTTCGTCCCTACAGTAAGTAACAAGCTATCCCTGTGTTAGTCAAATATTTCAGTGGTATTCGGAGGCCACAAACTTTTTTTGCATTATTTATTTCCTTGTTTCGACGAAAATTTTAGTTTATATCTATTTGTTCTGCTTCTTCCTCCTTCCAAAAATGTGTGTAATTTATTCATCCATTCAACGTGGGCATAATTCCGTGCAAGTTTTCTTTTGGAAATATTATTAGCTATTACAAGAAATTTGACTGACCTTTTGGATAATATAATAGTATTTTAGCACAACTCGACCTCTTGCTTACGATAAGGTGTGTTTCCTTACATGGTTAAATATCAGTGGAATCGTGATCATGTCAATGTCTTAGTAAAATAGGAGATCTGGGTAACATTATGATTCTCCAAAGAAATATGAACTCGTCACTCCAGTAGGCCAAAAAACACTTCGATGCCATAGAATAAATTGTTACTTTGTTTCTTTCGTTTAGTCAACTTTTTTGTTTATTTCTTAGTAAGATTACTATATCACTATGTTTGATACGTCATGTATTTTTCTTACAACATCAAGTTTAGTCTCATTTAGAGTTCTTCAGTTGGAAGTTCATCCTGATGTAGCTTAGCTAGTTACATATGCACGAATGTTTCTTTTAATCACCACGTCTAACTACCTGTTCAGGTTATACGCATGTATGATAAATTACTCTAATGGGGTAGGGATGAGGAGAGAAGCATTTTAGAGGTAATGTACTCGCATTTGCATAGAAGGAGAGTGGGAAATCAATTAAGAAAAACACCCTCAGTAGACTCAACCATAATTCGAACCCCAATCTCCCCATCATAACTAGGCCAGTCTAACACGAGAGTGACGCCTTAGACCGTTCGACCACAGAAGTGTGTTGCAGGAAGTTAGAAGTTTCGCTTCACATGATTTGATGTATTAACTGAATTTATTTCAGATGTTCACCTAACAAAGTAAAATTGATCAAATGGTTTTTCATTGTCTTGATGTTCATAGTAAATTATAAATATAAATAGACATTTTTTTATTCTATCTGGGATAATTTTTGCGAATAAAGTAATTGCGAAAAATATTGGTGTTACTACAAAACTATTGGTTTGAGTTAACGTCAAGTGGTTTGCGTTTTTGTGCATTTTATAGTTTAATCTAATTCTTAGGTCATATACTTAATGTGCACTTACAAATTCAAGCTAGTATAAAAATTTTATGTTCATATTGTGCAAGTTACCCATATAAATTTGAGTTAAAATAGTTTTTTCGAGAAGTAACGTAAGTAATTCTGTTGAAAGCACCCATACGTGATTTTTTTAATTTTAAAACAATACAGGAATAATCTAAACGTAATTAAGCGTACGCTCCCGATTCATAATCATGCCTTAATGATATACTAGTCCATAGCTCCCCTTTCCTCCTTCCCCCTCTGCCTTTCACTCTTGTATTTTCCCATGTAGGCCTACTTCACGGTGTATCCAATCTTCATTCACTTTAAACTTACCGTATTCATAAAATCCTAGGGAAAGCAATTGGCACTATACAATCATATATTCTTTCTCATATTTTCTATTATAGTTTGTGACAAATATCTTAAAAATTGATCATAATTAAATTAACCTCGAATTATTTTTTTTAACAAAAACATTAAGGTTCAATTTTTAAATATTCTGAATTTTCACAAATCAGTTATCACTAAACTAATCTTAATTTGAGGACATAAAAATCTAAACGTATAAAAAAAATACCCCTGGGTGTGTCCATTTAACATCTAAATTTCAATTTTTAACCAAGCCCATCAAACTATTTCAGCTCTAGCTCCAAGAAAGGACAGACAGAATAAATTGTAGACCCATTTTTGTGGGTTCGGAGGAGCATATTAAGTCAATATTCATAATAATATCGAGGCAGAAAATTCTATCAATTAAAATTCCTTATATAAGAAAGTAAAAATAGCTACAGTAGCCTCATGGCTTCTTTGGTGCTGACTGACAGCTCACAGCTGACTTCTGACAATCAAAATTTGGGTGTATACCTAAATTTTGAGTGTCAGAAGTGACAACTGCTAAAAACATGTTTTTGCAGATCATCTGGTTCGGCGTAGGGATACGTAATTTGATCTGGTAACTTTTTAAAGCTGCCATTCAGCACCAAAGAAGCCATGGGGCTACTGTATGTAGTTAAGTAAAGGTTTTCTGATTGAAGTGCACTTTCTAACCACAAAGTTATATTGGTACATGCTTTAGAAAGTAACTTATTTAAATCAGCGCCGCCTAATGATAAGCCCTCAAACTTAAGTAGTGTAAATAATTTGTTATTTTGAAAATAGGATCAAATCCTACACACATATTAAATAATCCCATGGGGGGTTGCATGGTCTAGGGCATCACTCTCATAATAGGCTGGATTGCTGGTGGTGGGAATACAGGTGTTCAAATTCCTACAGACTGTAATTAGGGTAAATTTTTCTACAAGGTTTCCAACTCTATGTCCACAAAATGGAGGTACATTTCCTCTAAAATTCTACCTTCATCGTTCCTACCCCGTTAGTGAAAATATATGGATATCCCAGGTAGGTAATAAGGCGTGAGGCACGACGATGATAAAACTATTTTTTTTAAAGAACTCATTGGGTTTTGAAACCTTGGTTCGTTAGACCTGAAGTCAATCTTATAAGCTAGATTTAATTTTAATATTTTCTCATTATTTGTAAGGGTTATATAGACCATATTTAATACTTAATAATGACACATTCATCATCCTGGTGCGATTCTGAGTTTCAGGGTTGAAAGAATGGTTAGCACTTCTAACTATGTATTTGAGGACACAATTCTAGCCTTATCGGATACCCTTGAGGTTATTTTATATAGTCTCTCCAAATCAATTCTTTTAGAACAACTTTAAATTTCCCCTACTCCTCTTGTCGATTTGGGTTGAATAGTCTTAGTCTCTAGTTGGTGTTTAAGCGCAATTTTATCTTTCTCGAACAGTTGAAAAGTTATTAATTATTAATCTCTTAAATAATGTGTTTTCACTTTTATGAGTGAAGTCATTATATATATATATATATATATATATATTTGTCAAATTGATGTAAATTTACCAGGTAGACGACTAAGGAACTATTTTACTAAGTTTTCTACTAAAATAGGTTCAGACCTGAATTGAACCTTTTTTTTAGCCCTACTATGATAATTTTTCATAACGAACCAGTGTTGAATATTTGACGATGTCATGTTACTGAATCCAATTCAACAATACAATACTTCAAAAAAAAATTATAAACATTTTAGACACAAAAATAAAAATGAAATAAATAAATCTTAAAAGGTGCAGCCTAAACGTAAATTAATAATTAATAAAATGTGGCCCTTGCTACTTTAAAAATATATATATATATATATATATATGTACGTACTGCGACAAACAACTGCTTCACACGTCATTTCTTTACGACGTGCAACGCGAGCTAATTTATTTATTCTCTCTACCACGTAACTGGTTTCTGGTCTGACAATATTAATTTGTTAAGTATGAATGAATTATAAACTCGAATTTTGAGATAAGCCTATCGAATCCGAATATTACAATATTAATATTAAAAATTTCGAATCTAATTCGAATATTAGAAAGATTCAGATCCAAATTAGAAATGTCGAAGGCTCACACAGGTTTAAATAAGATACTGATGTTGATATTAAAAAAAATTGTATTTTATAAAAAACTCTTCCTATGAAAATTCAACTGTAGCTACTTTCACCAAATGAAAGCCAGTTAATACACACACACGAAAAACCTATTAATATTGTCTTTTTAAACTATTGTTTGTTAAAAAGAAATTAATTTAATAGACCCCTACATGAACTGCAGGACTGTAAATATTTTACTCTAAAATATAGTTTTTAATATGTATTTAAAAATAGTTTTTTATTCTTAAAATTGGATCAATAAAACGTAGATTATTAAATATTACTGTAAACATTCACTTCATCGATTACCTCTATAAAATTGTCAATATAATTTTTTTATATATAATCTAAGATATAAAATAATCGAAAATATAGCCTACTTTAAATATATTAACCACATATTCAATTTAATTAATGCTAGAAATAAATTAACTGTTGACAACTAAATATATAATCACATCTAAGAAAAACTATTGTTAAAAAGTGTATCATGAATAATATGCATACACATACTGATTCAGATAGGCCTTTTCATGATTTATTACTTCTAATCAATATAAGTATTTAAATTTTATTTTGGTATAAAATTATTGATTTTGACCTTGTGCAGTTGTAAAAATAAATGGTTTTGTAATATTAAAGGGGTTATTTTTTAATGTATAGTAAAAACACATGAATCACCTTTTCAGGCTAAACGCATATATGATTATTTACTCTAATGAGCAATCTACCCACATTTGCGTTGAAGGAGAGTAGGAAATAATGTAGGAAAAGCCACCCTCAGTAGACCTGACCGGGACTCGAACCCAGATCTCCCCGTTATCAACAGACTAGTCTAACATGAGAGTGACACCTTGGACCGTTCAACCACTAACTCGGGTTTTAATCGATGTTATATTTTGGATGGTTAAGTAAATAAATTTGCTAATTGTTAAACTATTTTCATTCCTCGAACCAATGGTTATAAAGTTTAGTAAGGTGTAGTCTCTATTTTAAAATAATGGGTCTTTATGTAAATCTAATCTATGAGGAAGCAATTTTCGCGCGCCTTGGTGCAATATTGCGGTGTTGTCACATGGTCTTAAGCCAGTCACGTGCGCTTGAGAGCTGAGGATTCTTATAACAACACAGCCAGCATGGTATGATAACAATATGACCTTTCTTTGGAGAATTATCATTTTAGGCTTTTAACTGGGTTTTTTGCTGTTGTAAATCTAAATTAGTACATTTGACAATTATTTTGAACTATTGTTTGTACACAGTTTGTTTCATTCATTTAATATATATGTAATAAAATATCGGAACAAGGAATTATTCCTAACAATGTGTTGGTGTTTAATGATTCAAAATCAGATCTACCACTCTATTTGCGCCAATAAACCAGTTAAATATATAGTATTAATTAGAGCCAAGTTTCTACTCACCTTTAAACAAGCTTGAATAAGAGGAAATGAAACTTTTCTATGATATTCAAACGTGTTTACATTGGATAACGCGTTTGTTTGTTAGCTACGTCCACGTGTTTACAAGGAATTTAAATTTAATAATTCTTGCATTTTCATTAATTGTCTTAGTAAACGTGTGCACAAAAATGCTTTGATAAAAACTGAACACCAATTTATTTGTAGTAACATTTCTGTATATTTTAAGAAGAGTCACTGAAGTTTCGTTTGTAATATATATTCTCTATTTCATCAAACGTGCCCATCATAACAATAAAAAAACATTAAACGGACACTGCATTTTTTTTCCCAAGGAACTATAATAAATTACTAAAATATTTTAAAATTTAAGTTGAATTATCTACTATATAGATTGTTTTGGAAGAAGGTTGTGTTTATTTTGTTTTAACTATCGCATGAATTATTGACGAACTTAGTTCACATGTTGCACAACGCATTATTTTTTTAATTTACCATTTTAGCACGAGATATAATGTGTGCGCGCTCAACTGGTCGCGTCTACCTCGCTAAGACTGGACTATGCGGGACTGACTAACCAACAGGAGCAACGAACACCATCTACCAAACTGACTGTTGAATAAGGGACCTTCTCATCACAATCAACTTTCGTCTGAGGTGGGGGAGGGGAAGAAGAAGTTAGAGGGCAGAGTTGGCAACACCGCGCGAGGCCCAATGAATGGGAGTCTCGTCTGATTGGCCGGTCGCTCCTCTGACGTCAGAACATTGATTGTCACATCTCCACTCACCATGTGCACTGGTGGTTTCCTAAGGGGGAGGGGTGGGGCCCCAGTTGCGTGTTTTTCCGAATGGGAAGGGATGAAAAAAGGGATAAAGACAAGTTACCTTTTTTAAGTAGGTCAACTTAGAAATAACCCCAAACGCTACCCCCATCCCTTCTCCTTTTACCGCTTTGACCTCTCTTGATACGTTTGGTGCCTCACTCAAACTATTGAAAATAATTTGATTACAATATTATTCTAATGGGCATGTGTCTTTGTTCTGACTAAATATTATCTGTAAACAATAAACTAACTATAGCTAACCGAGTTGATGCTGTTGACCTAATTTCTAGCAGAAAGCGGTTCTACCGCGCAGTCGCACTGTGGGGCGCTCTAAATATAGAGGAAGGGGCGAAGCACTTTAATCAACAATTTTGACAACCGTTTGATTAATAAAGCGTTGTTTTTAAAGGTTTTAATAAAAATCTAATGTGATAGTTTTCACGTGTCTTTTATAAATGGAGGAGATATATTCTAACCTATGACGAGAAATCGAACTTAATCTAGAACAGTATGATAGTATTTAAAAAATAAGCAACACGAGCGCTATGGGAATAAAAGTTATTATTATTTGTAGGTAGTAGTTCATATTGTCCAGTGCATTTTTAGCTAAGTTGGTAAAGTGTTGGATTAGAGATCCAAGAATCCCTGGTTAGAGTCCCTAAGAGGACTTAAAATATATAATTGTGATGTTAGAGGTTAGGTGGTACCTATCTGAATTAATATTTGGTTCAGAATCGTGAGGACAATAATTGAGCTCCTTGAATAAAGTAATAGCGACTCCGCTCTAGAAAATGGAGATTAACAGCAGGCGGGTTTGCTGTACTGAACACATGACACCATCTATCCACAAAGGTTAGCACTATCTTCACCAACATAGGCTGCTTAGTCGGTATAGCTCGCTTGCGATCTGATGCTGTGGAGTTTTTTTTTTTAATACTTTTTTTTAATCCTTATATTGTTAAGATGCTTTTTTTTCTGAAAACTAGGAATAATATGTAAATAATGGCTATTTATGATGGCCATAGGTTGATAAAAATTGTTCTGCTTCGTTCCCCTCAAACTGTTGAAGAATTTGAAACGTCTAAAAGTATTATTGATAGAGTGTTTAAAACATTTAGGAAGCATGAGTCCCTGTGATGTGACAATATATGCTTTCCCGACGTCCTAATGTGATTTTGAAGTTGTCTAACTTAAATTCTGATAGGGGTCTGGTAGGAAAAGTTTCTGTCAAGCTATTCCTCCCAGTCCCCTCTGGACGTCTTACACAGTCAGGTTAGGTCTTCCACCTCCTAGCTCAATTTATTATTTGCATATAGTAGTTTAGTTCACTCTTTATGTTATGACTTGAATTGGTGTTGATATTATTATTTTTATAATAGTATTTAATAATCCAAGGTATTTAAGATCACCACCTACTAGAAGGGAAATACACGCAAGCCGTGGCTTTTTTTTAAATTTTATATCGACACCTCGGAGAGAAAATATTGTGATCTTAAAAAAATATATAACTCAAGAACATACGCTATGCCAAGATTTTGATAAATGTCGATGTTTCGTGAGCCCATGAAACAGAAAAAGTGGTTTTTGTGAAGCCGTCTGTCAACCTGTACTTCACGCTAGAGCCAAAACTATTTACCGATTGGGCTAAAGCTTGGTATCTGGAGTTTACTTAAGGTCCCCCCGAGGGGTTTTTGGGATTAGATTTTAAAGGTTGTTTACTTAAGGGCAAAAAGGGAAAAATTCGATTTTCTCAAAATTCGCTTTTAACGATTTTGATTACATTTCAAATCTAGAAATGTTTTTTCATTTTAAACATGATTGCAATTTTCATTTTTTCATAAAAATGAATTTGAGGTTACTTAATATAAGGAAAAGTTTTCAATTTCCATCATTTCTCTTCAACTATTTGAAAACAAAACTACTTGCCATTGTAAAGTTGTAGTACTATTAAGGATAAACATCTTTTGTTTGAAATATATTTTTATGAGACCAATAGTTTCTGAGCTATAAGCAAATATATATACTTTTTAATTCAAGTCTTGGAAAATTAATTTGATTCTTATGCTCTTTGGTAGACAGAGATGTTTCTCTTTCTCAATTTTCCTGTAACAGTGTTCCTAGTTTCTAATGAAATAGAGTAAGTAAGGTACATAGTATATTATTTACTTTCTGAACTTTGGTGTAGTGTTTCTCCAACTATTTAGTTTCATAAATCCTGCAGGTTTTTAGTATATGTTTATTTTAAGATAAAAGCAAGAGAAAGTATGTGAGATGCACCGTACCATTTTTTTTCTCTCGAAAAATGGCAGTCCTGGAAATTCAAAATCACTAAAACCATCCTAGATTATTTCAAATTTTTATGTTGTGTTTTAAGAGTTGACTTTATTTGGAAGGAAGGAAGGTCAGGTATATGTTTCTAGCCATTTACTTTGGTCTCTGAAATGTGAAATTTCGCGTGAAGCGTCATTGAAACTTGAGCTAATTTCATTTTTTCATTATTAAAAAAACTTAAAATGGAAGGAGTTTAATGCCATAGATATATGATATTATATTATATTCCATTTTGGCGTGAACCATGTTTTGAAATAACAAATATCTTCTTAAATAACGCAGGATTTTTGGACGTCTGCAACGTGTCTCAACACCTCGGTACCAGGCCCCTTAAAAACATAACATATAGCTCAATACTTTCCCAATGAAAATTTTTCTTTTTCTTATTGCTTATTTATTAGCTGCAAAGTGGCCTGCATTTAAAGGGTGAAATTAGCATGCTGATGTAAAATAAAATACATTTGAATTTGAGATAACTCCTTAATGATGAATGAATTGTAGAATGAGAACTAATCGCTAATATGTACAAAAGCACATAATGACGGTGATAATGTGTTGCACAGCTTGTTCGTGTACAGGTGCCGTCTTTGAACCACGCGGATTGCCATATCACGTACTGTACTTGTCTGCTAGCGAAGCCACAGTGATCACCATGAACAAATTTGTGAACACGAGATTAAGTCTTCGAGCTTGTGATATATGTAAACATTTGTTTTTATAAATACCCTAAGATCCACACTCTCAATTTGTCTAGGTCTATTGATTTTGTAGCCATCCCCACCAGTGGTCACGGAGTCTAGAGCGTCAAGCCTGCAATATATATAGGTTTATAAAAACGCCTGAGCTGCACATTATAAACATTTTCTAAGTAATATAAATGCAAAGCTCTTTATCTATACATGACTCGGACCGAAGCAGATTATATCTAATAAACTGCGTCGGTTGAAGCGAATCAATGTTTACAGTGTATTGATGGAGAATAATATGAACGGTGCTAATTACCTTATTGTGTCGACGCGCCGTTAAACTCCAACTATAAAAATAATAATATAATTAGAGCACTCGAAGTAGAGTACTTTGACTATGTCATTGTTTAGGTATGGAGACATGTTCTAGAATAACCTGAATAGAGTATTCGCAATAGGTAATTAGGTAGGTATGAAATCATGTTCTAGAATAACCTGATTAGAGTACTCACAATAAGTAATTAGGTAGCTATGAATGCATGGTCTAGAATAACCTGAATATAGTATTCGCAATAGCTCTTTAGATAGGTATAATGTAATAGTCTAAAATAAATTGGATAGAGTTCTCATATTATTCCATTGTGTGGGTATGACGTCATGATCAATAATTTAGAAGGATATCAATGTAATTCCTGTAAATGGGATTGAATGTTTAGTATTACATTTATAAAATGTATTTTAATTTTTAATATGCCATGCAAGGTATGAACTAACGTGCTATTTCATCACAAATGTCCACTTTTTATTTATTGTTTACATCTTTAATAAAGTTTTAATGGCAATCCGAATAATACAATTAATATTAAAGTTAGACTTAATGTCCCGCGTTTGGTTTGATCGAAGTTTTGTATTAAATATTCTCGAACTCCCTTATTTATATGTGTCTCCAAATGAATTACATTGAAAATCCAGTAAAGTGTAATAAAAATGGCTGCTCCTGTGGGGCATTGATGGGCGACGCATCGGGCGTTTCATGGACGATAAACTCACCCAAGACCATTCATTGGGCTCCGCTTCAATGGCGCGATTTTCATTCATGCACCCAGACCAGTATTTAATTAATAATAACTCTGCCGTGTACCTTTATCTATATTCGTATCTATGTAAGAATAATTTAAGTGCAGTTTATAAGATACATTCTGCGAGTAATATTTTGGTCAGTCAAGGTAAGTTTGCACCACTGGTATGGCTAGACATTTTCATTAGGGGGGAAAGGAAGGATGTCACTGGGATTTAACCTTTCTCTAGTTTTACACCAGAAATCTATATTATGTGTTAATATTTTATGAACTATTCCCTCACCTCTTAAATGTATATATATTTATATATATCCATGTATATATATATCCATGTATATAATGTATAGATGAAAACCTTAACTCATCACTCACTCACACACTCATCAACGTATCTCCCGAAACCCTTAATCTGGAATCTTTAAACTCGTCAGGAAGGTTACTTTCAAGTTGTAGATATCTGATAAGAAAAGTTTTTGTGAAATTCGACCGCTCAGGGGTTAAAACTGGGTTTGGAACATTTTTAAAGGTATAACCGTATCTTCTAAGCCACTTGCACTGGAAAGATGAAATTTGACAGGGATGTTCTTTTTGGGTAAAGAACCAGAGTTGTTGTGTTTGTAATTTAAAAAAATTCTACCTATAAGTTGATGAACCGCTTGAGCTGGAAATATGGATGAGACTTGTCAGGAAGGTTCTTTTTAGGTAACAGTACAGAAATATTTAGGGATTATTTTAAATTTAGCCCCTAAGAGGGTGAAACAGTGAGAGGATAACTTTTGAATAGTTTCAAAATGTCAAAAGATACAAAACCCACGTGAAGTACGGGTTATAGACAATATAAATTATTCTTAAATACCAATAAAAGTATTCCTTAATTACATGTTTTATTTACAAATAAATAATAATATAACTAGTATGAATTTAAATAGCTAGCTAACAGCCCGTTCTTAACATTGGATGTTTTATATTACGTATCAATATCTAAAAACCTTTCAAAATTGGTTCAATGAAATTCCTATAAGCAAAAGTTGAGAAAAATGACCAAAAATTGGGTTTTGTAGCCGCCGGCGGATGTAAATATTAATTAGCCTGTATGTTAACCGGATGCTGTATATTCAAGGTCTCGACATAATCGGTTAAGTGTTTTCTGCTTAAAAGAGTAACAGACAACTCATTTTTATACATTATTAGCATAATACCCGTTTAAAAATCAACGGCTTCATTTCTGGTCGTGCAATGTGTCCCTTTGTCATTTTTTGGGCAATGAGAGCGAACGGGAATCATCTTTAGTGACCTTAAAAATCTGGAAGGTGAATTTTAATTAAAGACTCCATAGTAGATCAAATATTTATTCCAATGAAAGTGTAAAACAGTTCCTCAATTGAAGATTTTATTATGGACAAAAAAAATTGATTTCTTTTTCATTTTTTTTGGGGTCCCCATGTAAATTTTCGTTCACCTTATTATTCCTGTATCCCGTTTGAATAATGTCTACTTGACTGCCAAATTTCAGCTTCCTAGGTATTTTATTCATTCAGATCTTTTCAACTTTTTTTTTTTAATGGGGCCTCCTATGGGAATTTTTGGCCGACAAATAATTACTGCACCCTTTTGAGTTTGGGGATGCCTACCTGAAAAATTTCAGATTCCTAGGTTTAGAAGGCTTCAAGAGTATTGATACTTTGTTTTTCTTGAAATCTTTCGCTACTCCCTCAATTTCGAGGGGCCCTTCAAGAATTTTTTTGCCACCAAATACTCCTACATGTTGGGCTAAGGGCTACCTGTTGGCAAAATTTCAGTTTCTCAGGTCTTCTGAGCTTCGAGATATTTTTTTAATTTATTTTTTGTAAATCCCCCCATTTTAGGCGACCATTCCCCCCATTGGAATTTTTTGTCACTTTGTATTCCCGCACTCTTATGGGCTAAGGACTACCTGCCTGCAAGATTTGAGGTTTTTGGCTTTATTGTTCTTTGTGATTTTTTTCTACATTGGTTTTTTAAAAACCCTCCCATTTTTTGGGCCCCAGTGGTATTTTTTGGTCACCAAGTAGCTTTGCATCATTTTGGGCTAGGGGCTAACTGGCTGCAAGATTTGAGATTTGAGTAGGTTTTGAGAATTTTTCAAGTGTGGTTGTTTAGGAACCCCTCCCCATTTTGGGAAGCTCCAATGGGAATTTTTGGGCCAAGTATTCAGAATTCTTTTGGGTTAGAGACTACCTGCCTGAAAATTTTCAGCTTCCTAAGTTTTCTTGGATTTGAGATTTTTTTTCAATTTGTATTGTTTAAAAAACAATTTTGTGGGCCCCAATGGAAATTTTCGATCCCCAAGTATTTTTGCATCTATTTGGTTTAAGGGGTACTTGCCTGAAAATGTTCAGCTTCCTAGGTTTACTCCTCTTCAAGAATATTTCAACTTCGCTTTTCTGGAACCCCTCCCCCACCATTTAAAGGGGAGGCTTGGGAATGTTTACTCATCAAATATTCCGGTACTCTTTTGGACTAGGGGTTATCTGTCTGCAACATTTCAACTTCCTAAATCTTCCGAGCTTCGAGATTTTTTCAACTTCGGCTTTTTGTAAATTCCCTTCATTTTATGGGCCCCCATTGAAATTTTATGGCACTAAGTAGTCCCGCACCCTTATGGGCTAGGGATGACCTGCCTACAAAATTTCAGTTTCCTAGCTTTTCGTAGCTTTGTGAATTTTCTACTTTGTTTTTTTAGAAACCCTTCCATTTTGAGGACTCCAATGGTATTTTTTGGGTCACCTAGGAACGTTGCATCTTATTGGGCTAGCCTAAAATGTTCAGCTTCCTAACTTTTCTTACCTTCGAGATTTTTTCGGCTTTGATTTTTTGGCAGCCCCCCTCAGTTTAGTGGCCCCCATTGTATTTTTTGGTCAACATGTATTCCTTCATACTTTTGAGTCTAGGGTTGTTTGCCTGCAAAATCTAGGCCTCCTAGGTCTTCTGGGCTTCGAGATTTGTTTGGCTGGGCAGAGGAACTGGTAATTATTATAGGGAAGATAATATTGCTTTGTTTCCAGTCCAGTTTATTTTTTATTTTTTTCAGACTTCAACTTGTGGTAGATATCACGCAATGCTCATTACCAGTGCCTCTGTGAGAAATTTTATCTGGGGGTACAAAGTATTTTCGGGACCCCTTTCATTTTTTATTGATCTTGTCTAAAAAAAATGAAATTAATTAATCAGTCTTATCTGAAGAAATGAAAAGAAAAAGTATTTATAATTTATACTTCTAAATTTAAAAATAGGTAAAATCAATAAGACAAGTAATAATATACCTTCACGAATGATATAGTAATAGTAGTGGAAATGTAAATGCTAGTATTTTTTACATTCAAACATTTTCTGAGATCCCGGGAAATTCCTAGGCCCCTATTGGACCCCTGGGCCTGGGTACGATGTATCCCCTGAACCCTCTTCTCATAAGGTCTGATCATTACAGACAAACAAACTCTTCATTTTATAAATTATATAGATAGATTACAAATTAGGAATATAGCTTAAATATGCAAAACATTCACAGAAATGGAATCACTCTCACAGACGACGTTCTAATGACACTAGGCTTTTGAAATTTTCAATCATTAGATCAACGCCCAAATTTGACAAAGGGATTTGTTTAATATATGGAAGCATCAACTTATTCAGGTGGTCCTGGATCAGTGTAGATCTGAGTTTACTCTTGAACCGATTCGATTTAGAAAAAAACATTCACAAGAGGTACTAGTGACAGAGGAGTCTTCGTTAGTCTTCATAAACTGCATAAATAAATGTTCAACCCCAATGGTCTGAAACCACTTCATAAAGTTTAGGACTGCCACAATACGCATACTTGTTGAGTTATTTTAAAAACCTTCTTCCTTCGTCTAATTCCTTAGAAGAAAGGTCGAAAAAGCTTGATAGGTAAGATATTAGTAATGTCAATGTCAAATATAAACATATTATCTTCGGTTGTAACATTTTTTATTTATATTTATCAAATAATAGCTCAATATTTTGAAATAAGGAATCGACACAATTATATTAATTTCATTTTTCTTTATTTCTGAAAAGTGCCGTCCAAGCATCAAACTACTGGTCTTTGTTTAACTGGGATTTCAAATATATTTTCTTAACATGTGTTTAAAAAATTATCATTCATTTGAGGGCTAAAGTAAAATCAAACAAATTACCAGCGGTATAACCTTATAAAATATAAATATCAAGTTTAATCAAAATCCTTCCAACCATTTTGGATCCGTGGCCAGGGCCAGACAAATAGACAGACATGGGAGCAAACACATTTTTTGGGGTTCAAGTTCAAATAAAACGTATCTCAAGATTGATTTTTTTTCACTATTACAATAATATAACCCTGATTTGAGAAAATAAAAACTGCTTAGGTTAATTTTGGTTGCACAACTCTGACTGGTATTTGGGCAAGTGGCGTTATTATAATTACATCCCAAATACCTACTGGGTTGGATGATTTTTAGTCAACATCTTAGTCACATTTATTTAATCATAATATAAATAATTTATAATTGTTAAAACAAGTATTGGTGGGCACGCGAACTTAACGTCACGCTCGCTTGGTTTGGTTTTTCGATGACAGGAATGTCAGTATTCAAATTTTGAACGGATTTACTCGGATATTGGGGGGAGCGGGGTTCCTCAATGGTTTTCACTTCACCCTACAGGCAAATAAGAGTACATCTCCTCTAAAGTCTAACTACCCAACATTTGTAATTGAATTCGAATAGCCATGATGGGTAAGTGTAAACAATAGAAATTAAAAAATTAGACTTAAACGCTTCTATGCTATAAAGATAACATAATACCTGCTTTTTTGGCCACATTGTCTAAGGCATTATTCTCGTGTTAAACCATACTGCTGATGACTAGGAAACTAGAGTTTGAATCCCGGTTTGGTGTACTGAGATTTTTCCAAATTGGTTTCCACTGCCTCCACGCAAAGGTGGGTGCACTTCTTCTAAATTCAAACTTTATCGTCCCTAACATATTAGCGTAATTAGTACATTCACGTTACAACCTGAACGCGGTGCTAAAAAAAGAGTTGTGATTTAACATTTACAAACCAATTTTATGTCTGTCCTTGACCATATATCGGACACGGTCAGATGGATTTTGTTCAAATTTTATATTTAGATGTTATAGGGACATTTTTGATTTGACCCTAGCCTGTGCCCTAGCCCTTGAATTAAGGGCATTTTACTGATGAATGATTTTTTTTTTAATTTTAAATTTTTGAGAATGTCCCTAATGGTTTTGTTTAAAGTTAGTATCTATAGAATGTTTTACCTAAAATTTAACACTGTATACTTGTATTTTAGGTAAAAATTCGTTAAGGGTAGTTTACTGACGAGTGACTTTATAAAAATCTAAGTATTTAGAAAATTACCAAATGATTTTGTTTATAATGAATATTTAGGAAATGTTTGACATGACAAACAAAACTCTGGCTCTAACAATTTGGTTCTAAAGGGGTTTATGTTAAGGTTCTTAAAATAAGTGTATGGTACATAGTATTGGTTTTTCTTAAAAAAATAATTCAATAGTGGTTTACCGATGACAGATTTTTGAAATATTGAAAATTTTGAAATATATAGAACAATTTGGTTCAAAATTGTTATTTTGAAAGATTTTACGTGATAATAACTCATGTTTGTGGTTTTTCTAAACTAAATTAGTTTAGAAAATTTTAGATTTTTCCAAAATGGCCTTTAACAATTAGCTAGAAATGGTTATCAAGGAATAGTTTTTCACGATAAGTAAGAATATACTACTACTTTTACAAATATAGATAATTTAAGGTAGGTAGTAATTTACAAATAACTTATTTTTTAAAACTTGCTCCAAGCTTTAATTCACCACATGATAAAGTGTGTACAAATGGGTCATAACATTTATGTCGTAAGTTATTAATTATTTTCTCTGGTCACCATGCTACCTAAACAATAAAATGAAGGCCCAGTGGTTTAAACTTCTTTAAGATATTTGAATTACGCGCATGCTATAATGTGACAATACTAGAGCTTTTTGGCTTCAATGGAACTAAGAAGTGGTCAGAGTCTTAAATCTTATACTTTGGTCTGATTATGATTATGATGATAGTCATAATAATAATAATAATACCTATTCAATAATTGTGACAGATAAAATTGGGTTGGGATTAATTGGTCCCAATCAGTTTGCACTCAAGGTGGCAACAATGCCTTTTATCGCTCAAAAGTATCGATAAAATGCAAATCAGCAGAATAATTCTAGTAAGTGACACAACCGTCCAATTGGAGATACACGGTTTTTCAGATGCGTTGGAGTGTGCTTATGGCGCATGTTTGTGTTTAAGAAGCACAAATTCAAGAGGTTGCGGTACAGTCAACCTTATTTGTTCTAAGTCCCACGTAGCTCCACTCAAAAAAGCATCGTTGCCAAGAATAGAATTATGTGGAGTATCACTATTAGCAGAACTTACCCATCGTACCCTGGTAGCCCTTAACAAAAACATCACCAAATGTTTCTACTGGACAGATTCAACTATTGTGTTAGTATGGTTGGCAACACCGTCATCAAATTGGAATACATTCGTGGCAAACAGAGTTGCCGAAATTCAAGAAATCACTAAAATTGAAAATTGGCGACATGTCAGAACGCATGAAAACCCTGCTGACCTTGTGCCTAGAGGTGTGTCAGCTGATCAGTTAGTTCACTTGAGTTTATGGTGGCATGGTCCAGATTGGCTAATCCAGGACTCTAGCTTATGGATGGAACCTATTTGCTCTCTGGAACTTCCTAATGAAGAGGTGATAGAGAGGAAGAAGAATAACACCACGCTTGTCAGCATAGTTCCGGACTGTACGTTAATTGATAAATTTTCATCGCTTAACACACTTGTACACATAGTTTCATACTGCTTAAGATTCATTTACAACACCAGACATACTAACGAATCACGTCGAAATAGATCACTTACAGTGAATGAAACCAAGTTAGCACTAACAACCATAAATAAAATGGTGCAACAACAAAGGTTCCATAAAGAACTTTAGGATCTAAGATCACACCATCAAGTTAATCAAAAACGCTAACTTTATTCCCTGAACCCTTTTCTAGACAACAATGGAATCATCAGGGTGGGCGGACGTTTACAAAAATCCAACCTCACACCAAATCAGAAGCATCCAAACCCAGAGGCGTACAACAAATTATGGTAGAACTTCCCAAGAGCAGAGTAGAATCCTCTCGTCCATTTCTGACTACAGGAATTGAATATGGTGGTCCAATACAAATACTACAGAGCAGAAGAAGAGGAGCGAAGAAAATAAAGATTTACATAGCTCTTTTCATATGCTTCGCTACCAAGGCTATTCACCTTGAATTTGCGAGTGATCAAACTACGGAATCATTCTTAACAGCCTTGCAAATATTCATGGCACGGCGAGGAAAATGTCTTCATATTTATTCTGACAACGCAACCAATTTTGTCGGAACAAACAATGAACTTCTGGAACTTCGCAATCTACTTACTTCTGATGGCCATCAAACGGAAGTGACATCCACTCTAGCCAAAGACAACATTTTATACCTCCACGAGCGCCACATTTCGGTGGCTTATGTGAATCAGGAATTAGGCTGGTCAAATATAATCCGAACAGAATTTTGGGAAATGCCACGCTTACATATGAGGAGCTATACACGATTTTAACCCAAGTAGAGGCATGTCTAAACTCCCGTCCTTTAACACCACTGTCCAGTGATCCTTCCATCCTTTCTGTTCTTACCCACGCTCATTTTTTGATAGGAGACTCACTGACGACCGCTCCAGATCCAAACCTGACATCATTTCAAAGAAATCTACTATCACGCTGGCAGCATGTGCAACAACTTTCTCGGCATTTTTGGGCTTGGTGGTCCAAGGAATACCTAGCCGAACTACAGTAATGGAAGAAATGGAGAACACATGGCCACAACTGTAGCGTTGGACTGCATGAGTAAACGTAGAAAATCCTAAGCTTACCCCATTTGTATGATGGCCGGAACCACACGGAACACTAACGCGAGTGAATATCAGACACACCTTCTCAGAACCGCGATGAAAATAATACTGTTCTCCAATATTGTGATGTTATTCTGCCAAAGACCTTGAGTAGCAAAGAACTTGTGCTGTGAAGATAACTTACTCGCTCTATTCTAGGATGATCGAGAAAATGTAAAGAACTTTGTAGAAGCTATGTTGTCATACGCATGTTTTGTTTTCGATTGTTCCTGATTGTGACAACCACACATCGTTTTTACCTATCTCTCCTTTTTCTAGGTTGTGGGATATATATATTGGCGCCTGAGCAATCAGAGGCCACTCTTGGACTAAATCGTATTTGGAGAAGGAGAAGCTCCTGCTTCGATTATATTAAGATAATGTAAGATATAAATTCTTTTTCGGCTTCTTTAACTTTTTTTTATCTAAATTACATTTCTAAATTCCTTTTTGGCATTTTCTAAATAACTTTAAAATATGAAACATAAATATAATAGTTGTAAATTTCGTTCTTACTTTTTCTATGTTAATTAGTCGCAGGGTCAAGGCGTTTATATCGCTAGTCGATCTGTATTTTGTTTCTTGGGTAATGATTGATTATAAACCTTGGGGTGTTATCGATATTTTGTCTTTGAATATATTATCGATCTCGAATGTTGTTGCTATTCTAATATTTGGTTTCTTTTTGTTGGGTAAAACTTAAAACATGGTCGCGGGAACATTAAACTTATTGAACGTAAATAAACTATCTGTTTATCAACGACGTCTCAATATTAACGTATAATTATTTATTATTTTTTACCAAATATTGTGGAATTGTATGAAGTAATGTAAATAAGTGGATAGAATTTAGGATAAATATTATATGGCTTGTTCAAGCGTTTTATTGGTTTATATTCTGGGTGTTAGTGAGAAATACACTCTTGGTAATTAGCTATTTAAGGATAACTTAGTTGATGATAAGTTTTCTCTAGTAACTTAATTAACTCTTTTGAGATAACCTTTTTAACGAGCTGAAGCCATTTCATGCTATATGGTTTGTCTGTAATAATGACGCTCAAGTTAAATGATTGATGTTTTCTATTATATAAAAGTTGTAATTTGGTTAATAGTACTCGAACATTTTGATAACGTCTCAGATATTTTGTGAATATCATTTATATAATATTTTTTATATATTTTCTCACAATATTGAATGTTTGTCAAATAAATACCAACGTGACACAAATTCTGCTCTAGTTCATAATATTGTTCTACCATACCCTAGGTATATGAGGTTAAGTTATATGTTAGTTATTTTATGGTAAACTTAGTTCAGCAGTAAATATCCTTTTTTTTTACTAACTCTTGAGGTATACCGTTCTTATATTTAATTCCGCAACTGGTGGGAGTTGCGAGGTCTGGTTTTCGAATGTTTGGCCCAAAATATTCAAAGCACATAACTCCAAGCACTCGCTCCTATCGTCCCCTTTTGGACCCTATTAGATTTTGTTGTTTTTTGGACCTCCTGCTTTTCCTTAATTTAGTTAAGGTTGGTTCACAACATTCCAGTGGGAACATTGATTCTCATTTGTGAGGACAATTCACTCCCGCTCAGTTGAAAACTTGTCCGAGTACTGGAATTACATCCTGGCACAGATGGAATCGTTCGTGTGGTCACTCTCAGGATCGCAGGTGGCTCGCTGAAGAGAACCATCACAAAACCATGTCCACTTCCAATGGAAGCAAACTCAGCATAGATGTGTACAGACTTGTGTTTTATAGTATTCTGTTTGTGTGTAATAGTGATGTACTTTTTTATTTTTTTGAACCAACTGTTGCTTAACTCATTTCACTTGTTTAGTTAATGTCTTTATTATCTTTATGTTTCATTGAAAGTACTCTTTCAAGGTGGGCGGAATGTTTGGTCACACTACTAGGTACATTTTATGCAGTGAAGGGAATGTTTACAAATTTTTCATGCTCTATGGCTGGCAGCATTATTGCAATTATGTTTTTTGTATATCATTGTTGTTGTGTTGTTTCTTGTTGGTATCTAGGTTATAACTGTATTGGAGTGGTTGTAAATCTTTTATTTGTACATTATGAGAAAACTTATTAGTTGTAATGTTCAACATTATTACAACTAAACAAATGTTAAAGCGATAGTTAAAATCTTTACTTCCATTTGTCAAGATCGAAACTCACGCTAGTTTAGAAGCTTTTTTTTTTTTTTGCCCCTTCACTTCCTTTATTTTCATTCCAAACTAGATTCACTCTTCACTTGTTACCAGTGCATCTGATGGCTTGAGACTGTGATCTCTATAATCTATACTATACTTAATGGGCGTAAACACACCCCTTGAAAGAACCAACGCGTGATGCTCAAGTTTGTCGTCTGCTTATTTGTGAGGGGACAGATTCAACGGTTTCTTTCAATGTTCTTGTGCGA
Organism: Timema douglasi; assembly: GCA_901482245.1. NCBI lineage: Eukaryota > Metazoa > Arthropoda > Insecta > Phasmatodea > Timematidae > Timema > Timema douglasi. Next base: position 224,579 of record CABEEJ010000242.1, on the reverse strand, counting down.
AAACATATATCTGGACCCGTATTCCCGAGTGTGCTTTTGAGCATCTCGAAGACTTTTCCTTTTCGAGTTTCAAATTTGGTATTCCTCAATTATTTGAGACCATTCGATAAACAAACGATTCAAACTAATTTATATCGCTAATTCTTGAAGGAGTCTACCCACTCGAAATATAAAATTTCGAAGGGTTTAGCAGTATTGGTGAATAAATATGGCGCGTATATTACATTTGCTTGCAACCCAAGAATTAAAAGAACGTGAACTTGAATTAAATAGGCTATTTAGAATCTTTAACGTTAGGGATGATGAATTTGCTAATGGTGATACAGCATTTGTCAAGCTATTTAGATTGAATAAACGTAGCGTAGGTTATTTAATTGACACATTAGAAGACATGATGGAGAGACAATCTCGAACGTCTGCATTATTTGTTTTTACAAAAGTTCATTATGCTTATTGTTTTGTTAATAATAATTGTTGTAAATGGTAGTATGACATCAATTAATGGTTATAATATCTTGTACATATTTAAAACACATAGCAAAGTTGTTCATGATTATTTGTTCATTCTTGTAAACAATAGTACAGATCATATATACATCATAGATAATAATAAAAAAAAAGAAGTCAAAAGAAGACATTAAAGAACATTTAGAAGGCACTGCCCATCTTCTTGCAGGTCAAGGCTCATCTACTAAAATGCTCTATTGAGTGGATGGAATTACTCAAGTCCCAACAATAATACTAAAGTGTTGTAATAAAACAAAATTTTTAGTTTATCACGCTTTTCAGTAAATTCAAGAAGAATAGGTTTTAGCTCAGAATTAACACTTCTTTTTTTATTAATAAAAGTATTCTAATAAATTAATTTCAGATAGTAAGAAAATTGTTTATGTATCACTGAAATAGATATTGTCCACATTGGAAAATATTTAAAGTTTATCCTGTGCTGGGATTGGTTGAGCTCACCGGTTATTAATTCATTGTATGAGAATTAGTGTATACAACATAAAGCAAATTCGAATGGTTGTTTTTTCGGCCACTCCTCTCGAATACAAACTATTTTAGTTAAGGAATACAAAAATGTTTTCTTGCAGTTTTTGAAGCGTTCGAGAAGGCTAAATTCGAGTTCAAAAGAAGAGATCTCGGGAATAGGGGTTCTGGTGAATAAAAGTATTGTTATTTGAAAATAGTTAAATATTATACCACACTTGGCTGAAGAAACATTTAAAGAATATACGATTCAGTTTTACGGGTAGTATCGCACAAATAGGAATAAAATATTTAATAATTATATTAAAATATGTAGTTATCATCCATGTTGTTTACATTCAGCCAAGATGACACTATATTTAAAGTTGCCTATTTACTTATATATTGATTTCAGAAACCATATTATTTTGAATGTTCATTAACTATAATGAAACAAGGTAACTTAAAACTTGATTACGATCATTTAGTTTATAGGATTGTATGAGGTATTTATTTACTATGTTACAATATACTTAAAGTTTACTCTTATCTTGTATATTGCTTTCAGAAAACATTATTGTATTGAATGTTTTATAACTATAATGAAACAAGATAGCTAAAAAAAACTTATCTACATTTGTTCAAACAACATACTTTGTGTCTAAGTCTTACGTTCAAACGATCAATTTGTTTATAGGATTGTTGGAAGTATTACTATATTACAGCGAATTTAAATTTTGCTGTTAGCTTATATGTGGTTTCAGAACTCATAGTATACTGATAATTCGATAACTATAATGAAATAAAGTAGTTTAAGAGTAAGACTTATTTAAATTTGTTCGAATGACAAACTTTGTGTAGAAGTCTTACGATTAAACACTCATTAGGTGGTAGGCTTGTAAGAAGTATTACTATATTAGCCTACAAACACATATTTAATCAAACAGGTCACGAGTTTCAAACTTTGTTATGCTCTTCAACCTTTTATTAACACATTTATTTAATTAAGCTAATCATACATTGATGTATCTCATACATTCAATCTAATTAGCTAACGATGTCAAAATGCCATATTTCCTTGTATATGTGTAAGAGAGAAAGAGATAGCCAAAGGTTTTCTTCTCTCTTACACAATTATATACAGACGACAACTTGAAAATTTCAGCCATAGATGTCCACCCAGTTATATTATAGAAACAAATGCTTTAGACGATTAGTAATGGCCGACCATGTAAATAAACAAGGAGAAGTCAGCAAACTTCTTCGAAGGATAAATGAGTTTGATAAAGATGTGAGGGTTCCCCATATCTCATTATTCGTTGTTACTATTATTATAAACAGTACTGGGTGATCTTCCCTCCATATTATTGTGAATACAAATTTAGTTTATCTGTCGTGGACAAACATAGAAGCACATTTTTATTTACCAAGAAAATAGTAAATAATAAAAGATTTTTTTCCAAATTAGAAAATAAAAGGAAAAGTTTGGTGGTGTGGCAGACAACACTGGACTGAATTATATTTCATTTACAACCACATTACTTTCAAAGTCACGATGTATGCAAGCAATTTCTTGTAGTCAACTCAAAATCAACCAATTTAGTTAAATAAATTTTAGATTTTGGGCTAAGCCCATTTCAAAAATGGTGCGCTTTTTATCTGCCACACTCACTCATTGATCTCTATAACAGGGGTCTCCAAATTTTTTGCTATGCGGGTCACAAAATATATTTTACACATTTTTTCATGCCAAAGTAACGTTCACCTGCTCTTCAAGTAGCATTATTTTGCCCTGAATGCCTTGACATGTGCAAATAGACCATAAATAAAATTGGTTTCAACATTAAAATTTAGATTCAAGTCATAATATGGCCCTTCACGTCTGTAAAATATGCTACTTTCCAAGGCTAGTCAGTGTTTGATAAAAGTGATTGACGTTGATTCTTTTCTGTGAGATCTGAATCAATTTACATGTAATAAATTATATTAATAATAATTATTTGTCAATATGATTTTTTTTAAATTAGGTAACATCTTTCGGGACTTTACTTTTATAACCCTCTGCCGGGAGACTTGGAACCACCTAAAAATCATCACAGTCAAGCCGTTATGTTTTAGATATAAGGAATAGCGCCTGTGACTGAAAATGAGGGTTTGCAATTCTGACATCACTCTGGCTTGGTTGTCATGGGGGGAAGCACGCGTGCGGACAGAAATTGGACTTGTCAAATAAACTGTGTGGTTAAGAAATAACGAAGAGAAAAAACTAATTTGTATTTTGATAAAAAGTTTGAAATGACCGGATATAATATTGTGGTGGACTGGATGTGGCCCCTGGGCCGTATTTTGGAGACCCCTGTTCTATAATATAACTGGATGGACATCTGTGGTTGAGATTTTTGAGCTGTAGACTGCATATCAATGTGTAAGATAGAAGGAAATCTTCGGATATCTCTTTCTCTCCTACACCCATACAAGGCAATGTGACATTTTGATATCGTTCATTAATTTGATTGAATATGAGATGTATTAATTCGTGATTACGATTAGTTAAATGAAATAAATGTGCTAGTAGAAATTTTAAGAGCATACAAAGTTTGAAATTGGTGAGTTTTTTCTTTAAATAAGTATATGTAGGCTAATATATCCGATGATTTTTTAGGGAAACTCATTTGGAAGGCTTAATGTCATTCAAACAAATGTAATTCAGTCTTTAGCTACATTGTTTCATTATAGTTATCGAATTTTCAACATAATATGGTCTCTGAAAGATATGAACCAACTTTGTTAAAAAATGTATTATAATAATACTTTCCACAACCCTATAACCTAATTGATTGTGTGTATGGCAGCTATACAAAGTAACAAATGAATGTAATCAAGTTTTAAGATCCCTTATTAATTATATTTATCGAACTTTCAATATTATATGACCCGCATCGGTGGCGTAGTTGGCTAACGCGCTTGTCGTGTTGAGCTCGACTGCTGAGGACGGGGAGATCGAGGTTCGAATCTCGGTCGGGTGAACTGGGGGTGGTTTTCCTAAATGGTTTTCCACCCTCCCTCCACGCAAATGCGGGTTCACTTCCTCTAATTCAACCTTCCCAATTCTTAATCCATTAGAGTAATTAGTACTTAAAGCGTATAACCCGAACGGGTAGTAAGACGCGGTGCTAATATATATATATATATATATATGGTTTCTGAAACCAATATACAAACTAATAACCAACTTTAAATATAAGTGTAGTTGTGGCAGACTGCAAACAACATTGATGATAACAACATATTTAAATATGTTAAAGATTGTAGTCGTATTTGTACAGTATTGCATGTAAAACTGTATTGTATATCCTTTAATGTAACTGTTTCTTCGGGAAAATGTGGTATAATACTTCCTTATTTTCAAACAAGAACATTTTTATTCATCAGAGATAGGTCTTCGCATAAGAACATTGAAAGAAACCGTTATATCTGTCACGCCCATAGTGTAGCAGACGATAAACTTGAGCGTCACGTTTTTGTCCTCGGCAATGTGTATGACGTGTATGTCCATCCAGTTATTTATAGATATCAATGCACTCATTCCCACTTGAGATATGGAACAGAAAAATTAGTTTTCTTTCTTCCACGGTTACAGCTGGTTCGGATATGTGAACAGCCAGGGAGTGGATCGGTTCCGGTGACGCGAATGAAAAACAGTAAATAAATATATGAAATAAATAGATAGTTATTTAAAAACAGTTAAAGAATCAATGTAATCAAAATTATATCTATATATTAATTATTTATTTAGAAGATGTAATTTAATGTTAGCAATAAAAAGTAAACAAGTTTTTGTTTAGGTGGTAACACTATGTAATTTAAAGATGGCTCTACCGCGGAGTGCAAACTCTTTCATAAACCTTTATAATTCAACCAAATCATTATTTTCTATAAGAACCTTTTATAGTTATAACACATTAAACATATCAGATTGTCATAGGTAACGCTTTGTAGTTTTTCTCAATATTAAATTTACTTCTAATTAAAGTCAAGACAGGTTACGAGCTTTTTTTTTTAGGTTGGGTCTTGACTGTGGGCATGATGTTGAGGCTTTATGCTTTAGTCTATTCAACTACCATAAGAGGCTCAGGTTGGAATCCCTTTGAACTCTTATTGACTGGACTGACGATAACGAGGAGATCGGGGCTCGAATCTCAGTTGGTATACTGAAGATGCTTTTCCACTCCCTTAGTATGAATTCATGTACACTTTCTTTTAATTAAACAGCCTTAACACACTAGCTTAGTAATTCGTATAACCTAGCGGGTAGTAAGATGTGGTACTAAAAAAACCTTGTATACTCATAAGGCTAAACAAATCTAAATGAATGTTTAGCACTGTATGAGATTGATTGTTTACTTAGAGACTTTGAGAGGTATGGAGCACAAACTTTATGCTAGGAACACTTTTTCTATGTAAATAAAATGAAGGTTTTTTTTGTATATTATTAATACAAAAATAACAGGGAGAATCAAATAATACCAGTTTTAGTAGGCCATGTAATAGATGATATATTAAAATTATAAACTAGTTTTTCCCTTCCATGTGGCAACAAATTTAAACCTAATCAAAATATTTGTTTATTGGTGCATGGAAGGTTAGGTGAGAATAGTACACAAAAAGGTAGAGATTCATGGCATTATTTTTTTTTGTCATAATAAATAACATAAATGATCGTCATCATAAATACACACAATAAGAATAACACGTTTCCAATCATATCAAAATTAATATTGTTAAAAAATTGTAGGCCCCATATAATTATAGAATTAAAACAAAACTCATCTTAATCATAAATGAACAAAACCATTTATATTCATGTTATCGTTGCAACATGCCACCAAAAGTATTTCACTATACAATAGTTACATTTGTATTATTATAAAACAACCCAAACTAACAAAACCATATCTTCCAAGTGTCGGCAACACATTTTTCTTGAAATATTTTTCACTAAAATTCTGTATTGGTGAACACTACATTTTGACCTATGATCCTATTAAACAAACTTATCTATTATCTTGGTCTTATTCCATTTTGTTTCATGATTCTTTAAAGAAATAGGCTGACAAATTAGTTTATAATACACTTACAACATTTTTTTTTTGCTGAAGAAGATTAAGTTAAGCTTGGTTAAAATAGTTTTTATCATAAACATATCAATTATTGTACACCTATATATATTATATATAAATCCCTTGAATCCTTAAGGACATTAGAGATTTGAGGATTCAAGAAAATTTCAGATTCAAGACTCAAATCCTTAGTTATTTTCAATGTTTTAATTGATATTTGTTTTAAAGCTCTAATACTGCTTATTGGTAGTTCAAAACCTATTATAATGATAGGATGAATTTAACAACTAGGTCCCAGACCAGTAATTTAACGCTGAATTGAATGTATGAATGTTATAATGAATGAATTACGGTATAAAATAATATTGTTAACATTTAGTTACTATTTCAATTTTATATTATTCTATAACTAATCACACCACTCCCTTACAGGAAACTGTGCTTATAGCTCAAAAAACAACTTCGTACTTCCATCCTCACTAACTTTCTCCACACTTCCCTATCTATACATACTCCCTTTGCTTCAACAACATACCCCGAGTCATACATGCTCTTTTATTCTTAAAATTCATCTCATATGGCCTACCCTTTTCTTTTGATCCACACACTCTACCTTCATATATGTGATTCTTCACTTGAACCAGACTCGTCGTCTCAATTGATAAGTAGCTATGATAACCAACAAAATATATGTTTCAAATTTCAAATAATATAATTTATAAATAATGATTTAAAATTGATTTGTTTGAATTATAATTTAAATTAGAATAAATATAAAAATAGTTAAACATATATTAAAAAAATTGAAACATTAAAATTGATAAATGGAATCAAATGGTTTAAAAAAAGGATGAGCAATACATGTAACAAATAATTTATGACACTATTAAGAGATGTGAATTAAATATATGATATTAATAACAAATAAATTGTTTTCTGTAGTGTCTAAAATACAAAATTGGAAGCAAATTTGATGGCCCCTTTGTATTTTTTAATCTAATAGAATATCTGTGTTTAGGTTCAGAGCTTTAATACCACCATCTGCACACCGCGAGATTCATATATCACACTCAAATAGAGATTTAATGGATTTCTTTGATGATAAGAAAAACTGGAATGCAAATGAAGTAAAAGTTGGGCGCTCTTGGAAGTTGGAGGAACTGCGTATTAAAAGTAACGGAGATCTCCATAAGTTGTGGTAAGTAACTTCTTGATGTTTGGTTGTACTTATCAGGCTGTCTAAGTCAAAAATGTCGAGACTTGTTACATAAAGTCAAGAAAACACATTAAAATAAAATAAAAGTTATGAATTTTAGGGAAATAGCACTACAAAGATTATACTTTAAAAGAGCTTCATAAAGCAGATACACCCCAAAGTTCATATATACATCGTCATCAATCCCATCTGTTAATGAACCTTTGTTCTAGTAGTTCATTTGCTCATTCTGAAAATTGACTAGTACTGTCGAAAGGAGAAAAGCTTCAAACTGCAATGAACCTACTAGTTTAAACTGGAAAAGTGTATAAAATGGAAATTAACATTTAGAAGTCAGAATCAGTGAAGATATCTTGGAGAGAAAAACCACTCTAAATTGTGTTGGGAAATTAGTGGTTGGATAATTTGGAGCATTTAAAATACGTATTAAATTTGTGTCAGACATGCAGTTTACAGAAGAGATAAAGTCAATAATAGCAACAGACCAAGACTGTGTCCAACAAGAGAGGATGATGCTGACTATAAAACTGGACCTGGAGTTGTGGAAGAAACTTGTGAAGTGTTAGGTATGAAGCTTTGCTTCTTATGTAGCTGAAACATGAACCCTGAGAAGAAGAAGAAGAATTTTTTTTTTAAAAGCTTTGAGATGTGATGAAGTTCATGGGCACCCATAAATGGTTGATAATGGAGACTTCAGCCCCCTTATCACTTTTCAATATTTACTCTTAAATAAAAATTATTGTGGACTCTATATTTGTGATTTCCTCCAATCCCCTCTTTAACAGCGTTCTTTCCATTTTGTTCTGATCAATAAACTCCAACCTGCCTCCCATTTGGAAAACCCACATGGGCACCATTGATGAAGTTTCACCATTTATAAAAGGAAGGTGACAATAAGATATTCTGGAGGACTCCATTTAGACAAGGCAGCAATCCTGTTGAAAGACAGAACATCTAATAATATAATGAGACAAAAAGCAGCTTATTGCCTTCATGACTTGGTGTTAAACTATTCAACCACAATTCTAGTCTGCTCTTGTTCGATTCCAGGTGGTTCTGATGATTATTTTCACTATTTGTTTATGAGATCATCCTTCTATCTAGTGAATAGGCCTACACTGTAATTAGATGTAATACTAGGCATAGGGCCTAATGTTATACTAGTTAAGTTGATAGTGTCTATTCTGAATACTTCAAATATAACAGAGTAAGCATTTTGTCTGTCTTAAAAACTTATTAAAAGAGTATTTCTCATTAATTTATTGCCAAATTATATAACTATGACTTTAATGAGATTCTGAAGTAAAAGTCCTGAATATTGCAGTGATTACTCAAACAATTCTCCTAAATCTAACTCTCTGTTTTGAATTCTTGTGATAAATGAGTTTTATGAGACCAAACTAGACATTTTTGCCTGTACTAACAAGGTTGTATTAGGGTAAGGTTTCCACCTATCCTGTGTTTCATTTTGTTAACCCCCTTGCCCAAATAAATGAGTTAATGCTTTAAAAAATATCCTATTTTCACAACAATCCTAATTCAATAAATAGATTTGTTCTTATATTTTTTCAAATAAGATCATAAATGTTCCATTCTTTGTTTTGTGGACTTTTGGCACACTAACATTGAAGAGTTTTTGAGACTTTAAATACCCTACAGTAAGTATACATTTTAATCAGGGGTCTCAAACTCGATTCTTTGATACCTTTATACCCTCGATTTTTACTGTGTGAAAGAATCGAGAATCAATTTAAATATTACATTTCTCATTGAAAATACTGGCAATTAAGAAAGTCAAAATTCAAAATGAGAAGTAAGCATTTTTCTCTCATATTAGTTTATTTGCTACATATTTTGGTTCATTTAACTAACTTAGGTGAATTTAAAAGACCTGTGTTTTTGAGAATTGTTTATTAGGTATACCTTTTTTAAAAAAAAATTACTCAGTATGGATTTATTTATAGTTAAAAATACATGTTTACTAATAAAATTCTTAATTATTTTATTAATTATGTATAAGCCTAATATGCTTTAGTACTTGGTAAAACATATCTTTTTCTTTGTTAAAACTAAAAATTGTTTTATATTACTATTTATATTTTTTAGTTTTTTTACTATGCTATTAAGTTAAATATGTTTTTATATGAGGTTGGATGCTTGGAAAAACAATGAAATAGGAAATCTTCAAGAATTAAAAAAATCTAGGTTGAACTTAAGAATTGGAATCGAGAAAAACAGCTATTATGACATCTCTAATATTTTACTTATCTCATACCTTTTCTCAATGAAACCATAAAAAACAACCTTCACATAGCTTTTGGAAGAATCTAATGTGTAAACGTAATCTACCCTACCATCACCACTTAATATCCTGTATTTTATTTTGATAAAAGTGGCAACCTTATGTTGCACTACCTATTATGTTGATATTGTGTTAACAGGTTTGTTCTTCTTAAGGAGAAAAACATGTTGTTGACCATGGAACATACATGCAAAGAGAACGTCAGGTTATTTCCAAATCCAGAGAGAATTGACAAGGTAGGTGCCATAGCCATGAAAATTATTATTACTATTATTATTAGTTCAAGTGCCTCATGCTTTGAGAAAGATTTCTAAGTAATTGCACCAATGGCTGAGTGATTTAAGGCACCAGAACCCACATTGTAATTGATCATTGTTAAGGACACCGACTTTTCGTGAAATGTTTGAAAACATCCATTTCAAAAGTACCACAAATGGTTTCAAGCTTAACGAAATCACTATTGCAAATTTTTTAGTTCACAAAATAAAATGATAAAGATATTTGTAAATGTAACATAGAAGTTTTTTCACAAATTCTAAGGAATACTCATATTTTAAAACGTAATTAATGTTTTATAGGCTAAATTCCATTTGTAATGTGGTCTATAATCACAATTTAGATAACATATATTATATATAAAAATAGTTTATAATCCCCATAACAGGCTTCAAAAACTTTTTTTAAATAGATGAACCTTACTCTATTGCACTAGTAACTCTAACATTCATTGCCAAACTTAAAAAAGTACACCACCTATCCCTCTCTTGAGCTAATTCTATCCAGCACACCTCATTTCACCCTATCTCTTTTAGGTCCATTCTAACGTTTCCTCACATCTGCGTCTAGGACTTCCCAATGGTCTCTCCCATTGGGTTTTCTAGACAGTACGCGCTGCATGTCCTGCCCATTGTAATCATTGAGACTTGATTATCTTAACTTTGTATTGTGATGAGTACAGGGTATTTGACTCATCATTTTGTAACTTCCTCCATTCCCAAGTAGCCTCATCCCTTTTTGGAACAAATATTTCCCTAAGCACCTTATTTCCGAACACCCTAAATTTGTTTATGTCATATAAGGTAAGAAACCACATTTCACACCCATAGAGAGATAAGATGATTATTTTCAAAATATATGGTCTCTAGTCATTGTTGATGAGGTCAAATCCCATTCGGGTGCACTGCTGATTATTTTCCATGTAATTATTTTTATAGGGGTCTTTAAATTAGTCTGCTGTTAATACAATATACATATAGTTAAGATTAAGACAGATCAGTAAGTAGAGCAGTGAGCTTGTAAAGCCAGATGACTAGGGTTCAAATTATTGTCATGGTGTTGATTTTCAGAATCACTCCATTAGAATGTCATTTGGAAATATGTGTTTGTTTTAATAAACATGTGGTTGTTGTATTAAATGTCTACTATTATCAATATTTTCAAGAAAAATTGTTTGTGGGTGTTATTCATCTTTTAGGTAGAGGAGAGCATGGAGAATCTGGAGCAAGTTGTAAGAGAACGGAACAGAGCCTTCTTTCAACTGGAAACTGGAGAAACCGGAGAACGTCCAGGAAAACCAAGTGTCAATGCGTTTGGTGAGTTCTTGCCCAAAATCTGAGTAACATTTCAGTCGCAATGGTTTATAAATTATTAGGTTATAGTCTTGTTTTAAAGATTGGCCTTGACTGATCTCTAAAATGGGTTAGACTTTATGTATGGCATCCAGTTCAGAGTTTTTAAGTTCAAACCCAGTCTGATTAAATATGCATATTCTAGTGGATAGTGTTGCTATTAGAATAATAATAATAATAATAATAATATATCATAATCTAGTTATTAGCATACCCATAGTAACATATGCAGCGGAATCTTGGACTTTGGATAAAAGAGAAACAAGGAAAGTGGAGGCCATGGGAATGAAGTTTTTGAGAAACATGCTAGCTGCCACCAGAAGAGATGGGATTAGGATTAAAGTTGTAAGGTCTAGAGTTGGGGTACAGGGGGTACATGAGATAGTAGAGGAAGCTAGGATAAGATGTTATGGACATGTAATAAGGATGGAAGGGGAGAGGATTCCAAGAAGATTGATGTACATGACAAATGTAGGGAAGAGACTGCAAGGGAGACCAAGGAAGAGATGGGAGGAACAGATAGCAGCATGAGAGGAAGAGAGTGCAGCAGGAAGAATGATGGAAGGACAGAGGGAGATGGAGGCATTTTACTAAACAGATCCGGCCATAGGCTGGAAACAGTTCATGTTGATGATAAATCTAGTTGTTCTTAAAGGAGGTGCTGTAAAAATAATGGGGAGTTAAAATTATTTTAAATTTATTATTTACAATTGTTATTTAATTTTTATTACTCATAATTATTATTCAATTCTTAATATTTCATTTATTTTCATCACCTCATATATTCATATTCATATTTATCACACTGAATGTTTCTTGTTCTTGTTATATTTATTTTTACCTTTGTATATAACTATTGCATACCTTTTGATTGCATGTTGTTGCACAACATTGTAAAGTGACAAATTGATTACTTTTAATCAGAATTTCATCTTTCTTGGCTTAAAAAAAATCAACCCTTTTGTTGCATAGATGTGTTTTTTTATTAATAAATATGTAAACATATTGGAAATAATTTATTTCATTCTCTTGTATAGATGCAATAATAATGTTCAAGTTTTGATCTCGTTCACCCCACTAAAAAAATTTCATTGTTGTGTCCATGAGTTACATGAGTTACCTCTTTGAGCTTAAAATGTTAATACTCTGTTTACAGGCTTGAACTACTTCCATAAGATGAGTGAGCATTTAATACCCAAGTGGATGAACACAGCCTGGAAAAAGAAATATGTATTTAACAAACCAGATCCATATGTGAAAACATTCCTCTCGTTATACAGAGAAAAGCTGTGGTCAGCCAAACGAAAGGAAGCAAAGTAAGTACAGTAAAACATCAACCATCCAAAACTATCTGGGAGAGTACACATTTGAAAAAATGATTCGTCTAAATAACTCAACTCATCTTTTTACTATATTAAATTTTATTAATTTTTTTAAAGTCTACATTCATAATTTTTCTTTTACAAAATCAAATATTTTTTTCTAAAACAAATAAGAATAATATTTTTTCAATAAATAAAATATATTTCTATTTACAAGAGCTGTACTTAACACTAAAATATATTTTACTTTTAATCAGTCGTTATTAAGCTAAAATAAAAATCATAAGAATCTTAACGTACCAGTAACGGTACCCTATTCTTAAAGCATAATGAAGTGTGAAGCCAGTATTGAATTTGAGAAAGCCATGACTTAGCCCAGGATTTGAACCCTGATTTCCCCATTAATGTCAAAATAGGAAAATCTGACACCTTTGTCAGCATGTCCAGAAGTGTGAATGTGAGGGGTAGCTAAATTTAATCAATAAAGTGTATTTTCATATAAGTATTACAATATTTAGGCCTTTGTAAGAGTGACATTTTGACTTGGGAAAATTTTCTGACAGGGAATAACAATTTCCTGTGGGAATGATATGAGAAACAGAAAACATTTAAAAAATACTTTCCCATGTTAGGCCTATGTTTATTCTTAAGATTTGTGATTTTAGTCCAAATTAGCCTTCCCACTCATTTCAATAAAAAAGTAAAAACCAATTTTATATATTCAAATAAGTTAAAAATTATTTTGAATTGGGTTGGGGAAAAAGGACAAAAACTCTGATTTAGTTGCAGGTTTAGGAGTCAACAATAAATTTAAATTTAGTAATCTTGTAGAATTTTTGAAAGGAAAAAAATATGTACACTTAAACATTTTATTTTATTTTTAAACTAAGTTTTCCAAATTAAAATTTCCTAACAAGTATTGATTAATGTTTTGACGTAAGGTAAAATAAATTACCCAACCCTCATGTAATTATTATAATTTGATATTTTTAATCAAGAATTTTTGGTTTAGATATAAATAAATTCTAAAAATTGATTTTAAGATTGTCTAAAAAAATCCACAGTGTGAATTTTAATAAAACATCCACAAATGTAAACTATTCTGATTAAATAAAAGTAAGCCACATCTTATTCATATAAAAAACCCTCAAGCCAGTGTGCCTAGTTATCGCCTACATCTTAATAAACCACTCACTAAAATCGGTGTTACTCCAAAAATACTAGGATATCCCACTATTATTATCTTTGATGACATGATACAAAATCAAATGGATGCCATTCCAAATAATAAGATAAACTTAATAGATGGGTTTTAATTAGGGATGTGATAAAAACATTTTTTAAATTCAAGATTATCTTGAGTTGGGAATATAAAAGAGTATCGAGACACGAGCAAGAAAACATCTTTTAAAAGTTCAAAAATGTAAATTATGTTTATTAAAGTAAATATATAGTTTAGAGAGTTCCTTTTTGACATTTGAGCTGGCTGGCGCTTGCTTTAGATTGTCTTATAGTTCATTCAAACACTTGAGATATAACTCATACACATTTTAAATGCAATCAATAAAATAGTTTTACTAAGTTACAATGAACAACATTCATAATTAAATTTTGTAGTGTAACAGCTTAAATTGTCAACGTTTGATTTTGAACAACAATATTTATAACCCAAACATTTCTTAATGAAGGCTGTTTTTTGGGGGAAAATGCGGCCTATTTTTGGGTTATTACAGTATTGTTGGAAATAATTAATTCTTGGTTTGGTTTTTTAATATATTAGGGCCATTAAGTTGCTTTTTTTTATTTCTCAGATTTTTGAGATTCGTTTTTTAACTTTTGAGATGAGATCGAGAGATTTTTTGCTCTCAAATTTTCAAGATATTTTCAAGTCTCGCACATCCCTAGTTTTAATGTGAATAAGTGTGGAATATGTATTTTGTGAATAATTTGTTATTTAAAATCAAATTTGTCATTATTTTGAGCTAAAATTTAAGTTTTCATGGCTTAATTCTATTCAGGGATATATCAATATCAATTATATATAATATGTTATTTACTCTTGCTTTTTTGTGTTGATTAGGTAGTTTTAAGATAAAAGCAACTGAATTTTAAGGTATCCATTTATTTATGAAAGATAAGGTTAATTATTTAACTCTAATAAATTAATAATATCTTTAATGAACATTGAATACAAACGTGACATTATGGCCTCCTGCCCACCATTTCAATGTCCAGCATCTGTTTTGGTATATTCTCCTCCTTCATTCTCCTCGCATGATCATACCACCTTAGTCGTGCCTTCTCAATCTTATCCTGGCTCCTCCTTAACTATTTCTCTCGCCCTTTCATTTCCCTTCCTATCAATTCTTGTCACTTCTATAGTACTTGTCAAAAATGTTATTTCACAGGCTTGGATTCTGTTTTCATCCTGCTCCTTCATTACCCATGTTTGCGCCGCATATGTCAATATTGGTACATAGTACATTTTGTAGATGACTCCTTTATACTTGCTTGGCACATACCTGCTACATATATATTGCTACATTTATAAATAAATCCACCTACAATTTTCATTATTTTGAATTTCATTTTATAACTATTACTTAATTGTTTTACAGTCGTCAACGAAACCATGTGATGCAACTGTTGAAGAGGTTTCCAAATCTCGACAAAGTGGCGTTGAGGGAGCAATACCCCCAAGTCGACCTTGAAAAGGCCCTCCGGCAAGGCAAAAGTCGAGGACATCATGGTCAAAACACTGCCTAGGGTAATACTGAAGTCATTATAGGAGAACTCTTTAATTGAGGCTTTCTCTGGCATAACTGTGTTAACTAATGAACAAATGAATAACCAGAGTCTAAAACTAGGAAAGAAAATAGTTCATACATTTCTGAAAGAGTACAATGTTGAGTATAAGAAAAAGAGGTAGCCATAACTTCACCATTAAAGTTGTTTATTGTTATGTGCCAGAAATGTGTCTGAAGCTAGAACAAAGTTAAAGCCAAACTTCTAGAAGGATTTATTTCTTGAACAATGTGTTGTCATTATCTTAATTTTATTTCCCTCATACCTAGTTCAAAAAATGTGCTGTTGTGAGAGGACCCCTTTGGTGTCCAGGTACCATCACCCCAAAGGAAGCTTATAAGTCAAAGGGTATCTAAAGGCTCCCCCCAGCATTTTTGTTGTTTAATATTAGTCACCTCATTAAGATATTTATAGGAGGTTCACTTTATATTCTTACCCCTTTATTCTCTTTTTTTCCTCCTTTTGATCCTGTTTCGGTGGCCACGTGGTCTAATGCGCTTCTATCGTGTTGGACTAAACTGCCGAAGATGTGGGGAGATCAAGATTCGCTCCTGGTCGGGTGCACTGAGGGTGGGTTTTCCCAAATTGTTTTCTATTCTCCTTCCATACAAATGTGGGTGCACTTCCTCTCAATTAAACCTTCCAAATCCTTTCATCATTAATGTAATTAGTATATAAGTGTATAACCTTAATGGGTAGTAAGACATGGTGCTAAAATAAACAACTTTCCCTTTGTTTTCTGGTACCAAACCCACATTTTTTACAAGTGTTGCAACCATAACACTATGAGTGTCACTAAACATACATATAGTTTTTTTCTTCTTATTGATATGCGACCAGAATTTATGCAACTAACACTAATCTATGAACACAGAATGATGAAAGTAAATTTTAGATAAATATTTTTATGTATAGTTCACCATGTCTACTTTGTTGAAAAGATGTAAGTATTTAATTTAAATATGTAAACAAGTAGGTATTCAACCACTGCAAGTTAGATACTTTCTATAAGTTCATTGAGTAAATCTTGAAAATTTGTTTTTGGTTGATTGAAGAAGCCACTGAGTTATCTCTAGTTTTCCATTCATTGTTTATTTTAAATGTTTTTGAATAAATCTTTATATGATTGTAGCAGTAAAAAGTATTTTCAATAGTAATTTTTTGTTTTATTGTGTAGTTTTATGTGATATGTTTTGATATATTTAATATAAACATGTTATATTAATAATAGAGATCCATGGGTCAAAGCCTAAATATCTTGAATTTGAATCTTAACTGTATTGCCTTTATTGGTTACTTTTCGGAACTAATATATTTCTCAGCTATCTTGTTTTTACTTAAGCAGTAGGAGTTTAACATCAGAATAAGGATAGTGTGTTGGATAATGAATTATAATGTTTTCAAAAATAATATAAAATACAAAAAAGTTGTTTATAAACTGCTAGTATTTTAAAAAAGAACTTAAAATAAATGGTTGGCTTAGAGCAGTTGCGCACAACTAGCGGCCCTTAACCTTACCATATGAGACCCGTAAGAGATCCACATCATTTAAATTTATGTTTGTGAATATTCTCAGAACATTAAATTTTCCGGTTTTGCATCACCCAATTTCCAAATGCAGCTAAATGATCTTCATTTCAATTTGAAGGAAATATTTTCAGAAGTTTCTCTTCTGAATTTCTGTAAAAAAAGATGCTTGCCTAAAGGAATATAAGCATTGAACAATCATTTTCTAAAATCAGCAACATTATTTGGAAGCGCCTACTAGGTGAACAGTCATTTTCTTTGATTAAACAAATCAAATTAAGAATGTGTTCCCATCTGAATATTTGTTTTATATAGAAACTACTATTGACTGACTAATAAAAAACAAAACTGTGTAGACTTTCTCTCTCTCTCTCTCTCTCTCTAGGCCTGCCATAAGTAGACATTACTGGCGACTTATTTATATTTTAACTTTTATAAACAAATGCATTCTTTCAAATAAATAATTTTAGTGCAATTTGTTTGTTTTTTGAAAGTGCTTATTTACCATACTAATTAAAATTTCTGTTTTGGAATCTAATAGCTACCTATCGCTTCTGTGACCTTAAATGTTTTTTGAGCTATGATTTAAAAAAAAAAAATCAATGCAATAGTTTAAGAGTAGCTGTGTAAGTTTTTAATGTCTCATAAGTAAGTATTCCAATCATCATTTACACTATAAAAATGTATAGGCCTATTGTTAAAGTTAGGAAAAGGGGGAAAAGCTAGGTGGGTGATTGTTGAGGTGGAGAAAGGGGGTAGCACCTTTCGACCTACCATTTATCAGTTAAAGAAAAAATTGCCCTCGTGTTGAAAGGTTTTGCACCCTTGGCTTAGAGAGGATGGCTGTATCCGAATAGTCAAGTACACTTGACTTGATTCAGACTTGATGAATGTACACTTATCACACATTTGAGATTGAAGACTGCAACAGACTATCCATTCCACACCCTTGAGTCTGCAGTGCTGCTTCCTACCAATGAGCTTAGAAACTATTTTAAACACATCAAGGGCATGTCAAGGGTGACTTGCCGTCTCCGTTGGACTCAAGGGTGTGTGAGGGGTGCATCGGCACATTTTGTGTCTATTCGGATGGAACTACACTTGATTGATCATGTAGTTGCCAATGCAACTATCAAGTGAACATCAAGGGTTGACGGTACATGAAGTAGACTATTTGAATACATACAGTCTATGTTGATAAAACAAATGTTTATGTGAAACTCTTTGTGGTTAGCAGATGATACTAAGTTCCCTAGTTCCCTGAGATATCTCATTTTGTACCCAAGTCTATTTTTACATGAACGGTAATAAATATTGATGAAACATTTTTATATTCCTGAATGAAAATAAGTCCTATTCGAGATGGGTCTTGGAGAAAATTACCATTCTAGTTGGTTTTATACTATACATACTAATTTCTTACACTAGAAACTAATTTCCTGTAAGATTAACCATTCCAAACATTGGAAAAAAAGTTATTATTTTTGCTCCTTTCATATAAAACATAGTTACCTTCTTGTCGATTCTGTGAATAATAGATCATAAATAAGCTTTAATTCTAGTTTGAATATGTTAAAAATATATTTTGACAAATGATGCATTTATTGAATATATACTTTATTTAGTATATACATTATTATGTATTCACTTAATTAACAACTTAATCACAATATAACTTTGTATGAAGATAGTTAATATAGTTATTGAAACAGTATTTTGACAATCTGTATTCAAAATAATTAGATTACTACAGTAACATTTATTTTCTATTTTCTTTAGACTTACATAAACAACTATATCACATAGTATTATTGTGATTTAATAATTAATTTCAACTTGCCAGGTAGTATAATTGACAAGAAAATAAATATGTTCCTTTTCACTGTACATACTACAGGAAAAATTGTGCATACAATTGAGATGGTCCCGCCATATTGTCTTATACTAGTTTGTATTTTAAATAAGTTATGAGAACCAGTGTGTCACCCCCTACACTATTGGGAAAAAACTTGAAAGTGGGGAATTTTATAGAGAGTCGATATCTTGGGTTGGAAAATTCTAGAATAACTGTGTACCACAGATTGGGTCGAACTATTCCACATTAGTGATGTGTCAAAACTAGTGTAACCCTTACTTGGAAAATAGTCTCACTGTGGAATGTTTTGTTATAACAAGTACAGCTTGTGATTCCTTACCAGCACTGGTCAAACCAGTACCGGTAAAGAATTCTCTTCTTCTCTCTCATGTCTTTTCACTCCCTACCACACACCCACCAGTGTGCACTGTACTCTTCACATTGCCTATCTCGCTTTCTTTTTACTTCCACCTTTCACTCAGCAGCTCCCAACTAGTAACTATGTTGGATGATGTCAATACCGATACTAATGTTCTTAAACAGTTCCACGAGTATCAATAACAGAATTGCCATTCACATATTTTCCTTACCGATAACTTCACCCTTAGCTGGGGCAGGTACGAAGCAATATCACACCACGTGGCTGGGCTGGCTAGCTCCAGACAATGCTCAAGGTAGGAAGGGTTGGGATGGGAGTTACGTCATATGTGTAAACTGATTCAGCAGTAATAAATACTTATCCTTTATTATGGATCGTCCACATTGTCGTACCCACTTATCGGGATTCGGAGTCGTAATATTGACTGTCTACATTGAATGTCGCAATCGCAGTAGTAAGTTAGAATTGTCGGAAGGAGATGACCATTGTCCATCTCTTGTGTTGCAACACGTTGCATTCAGCCAATCAAAAAACAAATATGGTTGCACTACTAAAATCAGTTAAAGTTAATATTTATTTAATCTAAGATAATAGCCTACTTCATGGAAATCTATATAAATATAAACTGCATTTTTTAACTAAAAACAATTGCTGTTTAAAAATATATATAAATTATTTGAAAGTATTAATGTTATGACTTTGATTATGAATTCATAGGCGACCTGGTGGTCTAGGGGTAAAGTGTCAGACTTCTTTATTAATTACTATTTTTATCAAATCTATTATTTACATATCAAACTTGATTTTAAGTTTTTTTATTCATATTAATTACACACTTAGAAAATATTTATATTAGGTTGAAGTCCATAGTGATTCATAACAATGTATACATTTTTATAGAATCGCTATAGACCTATGCATCAACCTTATATTGATATACATATAATTAAAACATGTTAAGAAATTATTAAAAAAGTTGATAATAATTTACAAACAAAATTATTATTTTATACTTGGAATTAGTAGCTTAGTCATGAATATTTGAAACAAACAATAGGAATCTTTAAATCATTAAATTTATTCATTATAGAATATGGACAAGTCATTTTCCTCATATTTACAATTGCTGAAAATTCCTAACAATGTTCAGCGCATAGGCTGTGGAGGCCATTCCTGTACTTGTTGACACCATAATTTATTTTGAATAACTTTTTTTAATGAAAAAGAATACACTAAAAACAGATACAACTAACTATAAAACAATTTTTCATACACAGTTTACAGAAAATAAATTTACATAATGTTAAACAATGCTGTTTTCATAACACACAGCATGCATTGGGGTTGTATGTGACCCACTCGCACAAAAAAAATGTAAAAAACACAGAAAATGGAATGTTTCCACTTCAAACCCTACTAAAGCACTTAAGGTAGTTAAAGCAACAATTATTTAGCGCATGCGCAAACGTATTAGGTATGGTGGGTCAGGTCTCCGGCGACCTTTGAGTTTGCTCATTACCTAATAAAATAGCCTCTCATTGCTATTCAAAAACAAAAACATCCATGTTTTGGGGGAAACAACTGACTGACTTCTCCGCTCCGATACAAACATTCCTACTTTTGGGAAGAGTTGTTTTTAGGGAACTTAGGTTGCAGTGATACAAAGTCTTTTTTCAGCTACCTCAGAGAGCAAGGGATAAACATGTCGATTATCGTACCACCATTTGATTGGATCAGATTTTAAAGGAATACACTACTCCTCTAAGTATCTCTGTAGCTCTACTATTGCTATGCTCTCAGGAGTATCTGCAAATAATCATACGCCTTACTCTAACTATCCTATCATCGATATTACTTATAAATATACATAATAATTGTTGTGTGTAGTATTTAAATTATTATGTAATTTTCTCCTTTTTAATTATTCTTTGTCTCTTTTATTGTATTTTAATATATCCATAAATGTGCAATTATGTGAAAAACTATGAGGTTAATATTTTTATACTATTATATTGGTTTCTGACTTTGCAACCTCTAGGAATAAATTCCATACTGATACTTTGTCTTTTTCATTTTACAATATTTCTGTTTCTTCCTGGAATTCCTTTGTATCGGCAACACCCCTTGCTTGTTCTGAACGCTTAGCCAGCTTTGCCATGACTAATTCTTTAACTCTCAATTTGGCGTTATTAGCTGCTTCTCCTTTAGGATCTTTGAACCAGAGCATTTTAAATCTCAGCTTTAAAAGTGTACAAAGGAGAGGGATCCACTACTCTCAATGTGACAAAATCTTTCGTCCTGTTGAGTTTCTTTAATTAGCACATCTATCATTGGCTTCAAGTCTACAAATTCCTTCCGTGTCTGAAACCCTTTAAGTATGTCCAAAAGCCCTTGTATCATGACAATCAGACATGAAGCTGGGGGATACCTTTGAGAGCTCAGATTTTTTATAATCTGTTCAAATGGCTTCAAAATTTTACACATATCCCAAGCCATTTGCCATTTTTTTTAGTTTAAATCGGTAACTCGGTATCAATCAAAAATATTGCTGTTTTTATTGGAATTTCCAACTCTACAAAACAGGAAATCATGTGCGGGGAGGAATTCCAACAAGTTGCAACAGAGTTGACCAATTTAATTGGTGTATCAATTTCCTCTTTTTTTGGCAATCAGACAATTCCTTCCATGATTTTGTGGAGATGCGGAAGTGAACAATAGTCTCTTTGATTTTAATAACTAGCCTGTGGACTTTTGGTAATTCTAGACCCTTTTCAACAATAAAGTTCAACTTGTGACCAGCGCAACCCATAAATTTCAACTGTTCGTTTTTGAATGCCCCAGTGATATTAGAAGCGTTGTCACACACGGCAAATATCACTTTTGAAAACACATTCCACTCATCTATAATTCCTCGAATAGCATTTCCTAAATTGTCGCTCGTATGGCTTTCATCCATCACGTCACAGTCCAGCAATAGCAACAAATTAAGAAATTTCCCTTTATGAATAAAGTGTGCTGTCAATGCCAAATAACAGTTGTTTCACCGAGATGTCCAACAATCAGTGGTGACACTTAATTGTTTTTAATGCTGCAGAAGTTCACGAACTTTAATTTTACTTTCCTAATATTTTGCAAGAATCATAGAGCTGGACATTGTTTTCCTTGATGGCAACTCATAAGAAGGGTTAAGGGCTTTCACAAAATTCTTGAATCCTAGGTCCTCTACCAGAGAAAATGTTTGAAAATCATGAATGAATAGTTGCAAAAAGATTCATCAATATATTTTCTACCACTGACATGTTAGTTTCCCGGTGGTGTACTCGTACATCTTAGAGTGAGCCTGTGTAATACTTGTAGCATAAACTGGTAAATCTTTTGAGGTGGAGGGGCAAGGGTTGCCTGCATAACCATTAAGAATGTTACTAATCAATTGGCAATCATATGCGGCATTCCGAGAGGGTATTTTTACTTGCACAATAGTTTTGGCAGGAATTAACTTAACTGTGGATGATTATGAATTAATTTTTTTTAAATTGCTCGTGCTAGAGCAGTAACTTACTATAAATTTGCAAACAAAGCATTTGGTGATATCCTTATCTAACTGTTCAAAATGATCCCACACGGGTCCTAAATGGCATGTCTTTATATCACTTTCCACTTCACAAGAACAATCAACAAACAGCAACAACCAAGGACAAAAAACAACTGAAAACATTTAAATAAATCTCACCCTGAGCATCCCTTTTGTAAAGGGGGAGGAAAATTCCTTGAAATTGAACCTAAAACACATAGTACAAATGGACAAAGGACCGTTCATAAGTCTCAGAATCGCTACAGAAATAGAATTAAAAGTGAAGGAAATAAAGGTGTGCAAGATCCTTCACAATATACTGTGGTAGAGAAACAACACAGTACAGAAACAGGTAGCAAACAGACCCTTCCCCCCTCCTCCATCATATACTGTGGTCAAGTATCGACTGTGCAACAATTACCAGATAACACACAAATCCTACACTTCCTTCAAAATATATAATAGTATTAATATATTGTGGTTGACGACTGTGCTATATTAACCAAGTACAGGAGTAGCTAGTAAGTACCAGGCATTCCAAGTTACTGATATCGTTCCACTACCAAGTCCAGATACTGGAGTTTGAGCGCTGCCTGGCTGTATCGATAGTGGAACAGTACTGGTAGCTTGGATCTGTTCCAACATTGTAACTGGACCGGTTTGGAACAGGTACACAAATTATCGGTATCGACACATCTCTATTCCACACAGTGTTGCCAGGTCTTAAAAAAAATATTTCGAGGGATCAGAGTGAAAAAAGTAATGAGATTTAATTCAAATGTCAGGAGTTTTTTTGAATAATCACACGCAATCAAATAGTATAGTATATCTAATAAAAATGGCCTAAGCAAGAGTGACTGAGAAAAAATTTAAAATAGTTATGCACTCACCAACTCCTTTAATAGTACTGTTGTTTTTTTTTGTTATAAAACTATAGTTTCTCAAAAATAATAAAGCATAGGTTTGGTAGTGTTAAGGCCCTGACACAGACTCCGTATCCGTAGGTCCGTAAGAAATCGATGCTTACAATATCAGATTGCTCTGGCCACAGAGTCCTTATCCATAAGTCCTTACTCCGTAGAAGTTGCCCAACTTTAACTTTCTACGGACTACCAATCACAGTCGAGTAAATATGCGCATGTGCCTTGAAATAAAGAAAGAATAGCAGTGATAGAATCCGTCGCTATGGAAACATACAAAATTAAAAGATGGCTACACGCGGACCTATTTCAGAAACATTTTTCTAAAAATCTAAACACCCCGGGAAGAGCGGCTTCTAGGAAAGTGTTTCCTGAGAAATACCAAGTTCTCGGAAATATTAGCTTTGCTTATGTAGGTTCAACACCCCTATTATTTGGTTTATACTCCATTTACTAGCGTCATTTAAATTCTTATAATTGATAAATTATGGATACTAGTGATTTTTCATCCAAAATATTAAGCCTACATTTTCTGTTTAGCATTTTCAGACTATTGCAAACACTAATCATTTTAAGTTTGATAGTTAAAATAAAGTTATAAATATATTTCTTGTGATTGTTCTTAATCTATATTTTAATATTAATACTGTAAGTTTTCTCAACAAAGTTGTTTTTGGTTTCTTTAATCAGCTGACTGCTTGACGCACACTCCGTGTTGTAGACTATTTTCTTTCGAATTTTTTGATTGGATGAAGTCTCTTACTATCTCATTGGTTGAAACGGTCACGTGCTTACGGATATTGAGACACTAATCACGAGTAGAATTTATTATGGACCAGTGGCACCATAGATAAAGGATAAAGGATATAGTGGCACGGACCACGGACCTACGGATACAGCGTCTGTGTCTGGGCCTTTACCATAATTCAAAATCTGCCTTTATCTTTTCAGTTTTGTTGGCATCAGATAATTGATTTGGCTTGTTTGGCCTCATCCAATATCCTGTCATTTTTTATAATAATCACGGGAAAATTACATACTATCCCCTTTAAAAATATTGTTTTGCTCCAAAATGACAACACGAAAATGTCTTAAGTCTTATTAAAATCGGTATAAAATATTTGTAGAATCATTAACCCAAATACTAGATAGCACTACTAAAAATATTATTGGGAGTTAATCAACTGCTTACAGTAATATTTCTACTTACATGAGAAATGTGTTTTAATGCTGTAATTGTAATGTATATTAACTAAATGATTATCCGATATATAAATAGAAACTAATCAATGCTTAATTTAAATTAACACTATTTAATAATATGTTTGTTTGATTTAGGAATACTCTTTCTTTGGTGTTTGATGAATATTGAAGTTTGAATATAGTGTTAGAAACAGAACTCACATTGGCATTGGAAAACATTTTTGTACGTTGCTTAGAGACTTTTGAAAACAAGATTAAGAGTTTTATTGTTAAAGTGGTAGATTATATTACATTTGAAGTTTTGAAATTTAATTTTATCTGTATTGTGATTTTCTTGTAATCAAATAAACTATATTCATTTTTCCGTATCAATTTGTTCATGGTGACCTGGCAGTCTAGGGGTAAGGTGTCAGACTTCTGTGCTGGTGGCCGGGGTTCAATCCTCCGTCCCGGCATAGATTTATCTGATTACCAAACCCTTCCTTCACCTCTGACAAGACATCTTGTGAATGTGAGAATGCCAGGCCTCCACCGTGGTTCGGATCCCACGTTAAACTGTAGGTCCTCCATTTCATCTCACAATCACCCTAACATTACACATTAGCGTAAGTGCGTATAACCCGAACGGGTAGTAAGACGCGGTGCTAATAATAATAATAATAATAATAATAATAATAATAATAATTTGTTCATAACATATAATGTATTTTTCAGTTTGTTATAAATAATTTTTTGCCAAAAATCTGAATCCACGCAATATAAAAAATAAATTTTAATTGACAGTCGACTGTTTATTGTTTAAATTTGTTTCGCCTTTTCTCTAGTATTGCTTAGCTTTGAATTAAAATTATACTATGGCAGTCGTCGGCTTCTTTATATGTAAAAAAGTATTTACATTTTCCACTGGAGAAAAGCTAAAGCGCAAAAAAACAAATAACTTAAATCCCGTTTGTTGTAATATTTCGTGAGATTCCTACTTAATTTTGTGTTTTCTGGGATGATTTAAAATTTAACGAGATCTCATGAAATTACGGGAAAGCTGGCAATACTGATTCCACATAATTGTTTCATCCAGTTATTTTGGGGTGTTGGTTGTTGCGCAGATTTTCAACCAGTGCTGCCAACGACCACATAAGTACAGTAGCCCCATGGCTTCTTTGGTGCTGACTCACACCTCACAGCTGACTTCTGACAGTCAACATTTAGGTATATACCTAAATTTTGATCGTCAGAAGTGACAGCTGCTAAACACATGTTATTGTAGCTCATATGGTTCGGCGTAGGGATACATAATTTAGTCTGGTAACTTTTCAAAGCTTTTAGTTGTGAGCTGTCAGTCAGCACCAAAGAAGCCATAGGGCTACTGTAGTGTAGCTAGATGAGTACCAGAAAGTCACTATATTGTCACTAAATAAAAAATTAAAAGTCAGATTTGTCGCCAAACCCAAAATGCAAACATTAATCTGAACTTAGAGTTCTTCCTAAGAACGAAACGATGCAGTATGCGTTCTTGAAGCACGGTTGTTCAAAATTTTACTGCATCAAAATTTAAAATAATGTCCATGAACTTGACATACAATTAAAGAAAGTCACCAAACTAGTTACTAGGCGCTAGAAATGTAAATTAGTCGTTTCAGAACCATAAAAGTCACTAGGTCTAGCGACAAAGTCAATGTATTAGCAGCACTGCTTGCAACAGAAAGGCTATCTAAGTAACTAAATATTTTTATTAGTTTAAAGAATTATCAAAATAATGCTCTGTTAATTAAATTATTTGAATAGTTCAAAGAATGATAAAAAAAAAATTCTCTGCTAAATAAATTATTTGATTACGCTAAATTTTGCGACCTTTATAAAAAAAAGGGAAATTAATAAAAAGTCGTTCCAGCGTCTAATCCAGAATGAATGCCTTCTATTTAGAAAATCACACCATATAATTTCTAGTAGGCCTTGTCGTCTATATTTTTGAGGAATAAGGCATTAAAGATGGTAGTGAATGGATGTATAATCTAAAATAGTCTTATGTTTAAGGCTCTCCGGCGTCTGGGCTAGAATTTTGGCTACGTCCACAGATGGTGAATTTTATACAGAAAACTTTTTTCTATCACACAATATAATTATAAGTATACCTTCTCGTCCTTGTTTTTGAGATATAAGACCTTAAAGAAAAAGATGAATGGATTTATAATCTAAAATAGCCTTCTGTTAAAGGCGCTCCATCGTCTAGTTCAGAATTTCTATAACGTCTTCAAATCGCGACTTTTATACAGAAAACTTTTTTCTTTCAATACATATACTTTTTAGTAGGCCTTATTACCCTTGTTTTCGAGATATAAGGCCTTAACGAGAGAAATGAATGTATTTATTTTCTAAAGTAGACGTTTGTTTAAGATTATCCAGCGTCTAGTTCATAATTTTTTGTCACGTCCACAAATGCTGACTTTTATACAGAAAACATTTCTCTTTCACACCATATAATTATAAATAACTCTTCTCGTCCTTGTGTTCATTATATAATGCCTTAAAAAGGATATGAATGGATTTATTATCTAAAATAAACGTATGTTTAAAGTGCTCAAGGCTCTATTCCAGGATTTTTGCCACGTCCACAAATAATGACATTTACATATAAAACATTTTTCTTTCACCCCTAATTTTCCTTGTTTTTGAGATGTAGTGCCTTAAAGAAAGAGAAGAATGGATTTGTCCCTAAAATAGCCTTATGTTTAAGGCGTTCCAGCTTCTAATCCAGAACTTTTATCCCACCCACAAATGGTGACTTATAAAGAAAAAAATTTCTTTCACACCATACATTTTTTAGTAGGCCTTGTCAAGATGTAAGGCCTTTTAGAGAGAAAAGAATGTATTTATAATCTAAAATAACCTAATGTTTAACCCACTCCAGCGTCTAGTCCAGAAATTTTGTCACGTCCACAAATGGTGACTTTTATAAAGAAAACCTTTTCTTTTCCCCATATAGTTTCTAGTAGGGCTTGTCGTTCTCTTTTTCGAGATATAAGGACTCAAAGAAGGTAAAGAAGGAGATGAATTGATTTGTCATCTAAAATAGCCACATTTTAAGGGCGGTCCTTATGTTAAAGGCGCTCCATCGCCTGGTCCAGAATTTTTATCACGTCCACAAATGGTTTTGCACAGAAAACCTTTCTCTTTCATCTAATTTAATTATAAGTATTCATTCTTGTCCTTGGTTTCAAGATATAAGGCCTTAATGAAAGAATTTTATTATCTAAAATAGCCTTATGGGTGAGGTGTTCCAAGTTGTTGAGTTAATGCAGTTCAAATATAAGCTTACTAGCTTTTATTTCTTCTCTTTGCTGTTCCTTATTTTATCAGCCATTAACCAAGTCTATATTACTGATTGAATTTTGTCTAATAATTACTGAAATTAAATAATCACTCTGGAGATCACAAACACGCGGACAAACATTACAAGTCTGTTAAATGCGAGCGTATAACCCGAACGGGTAGTAAGACGCGGTGCTAATAATAATAATAATGTTAAATGCGACTGAAAAAACAACCCCCATAATATGCGCAACGACACAACAGACCAGAGACAAAACAACTACATAATGATGTCTAATCATAGTCAACTAAATAATGTCAACACTCACACTTACTTAGATCTGTCTCTCAAACCAACCTTCCTTCGCAAATAATTAAACTTATGCTTTGGCAGAGGCTTTGTAAGAACATCCGCAAGTTGTTCTTTGTATTCAATATACCTTATATCAATGTCACGTTCATAAACATCCCGTACAACGTGGAAACGAACATCAACATGCTTAGTTTTTTCGGCGGTACTCAGAATTATTCCTCAATTTAATTGCTGATTAGATATCTACGTACGTTGGTACCTTATCAGTTATAACATTTCAAATCCAATTCACTTTCTAATTCTACGTAGCCATATAACAACCTTTGTTCCATTAGATAATGCAATGTACTCAGCTTATATTGTTGAAAGTGCAACTACTTTTTGTCGCTCAGAGGACCAAGAGATAGCACCCCCATTAAACAGAAATACAAAACCACTAGCTGATTTTAGAGTATTTACAGTACCAGCATGATCTGCATCTGTAAAACCTCTTAATGTAGCGTTACTCCCACTGTCTCTGTAAGCAATCCCAAAATCCATTGTTCCTCTTAAATAACGGAGGATTTTCTTAACCGCCTGCCAGTGATCATGTTCATAGTTAGTTAAAAATTGACTGGCTTTATTAACTGCATATTCAATATCAGGACGACTGACTTTTGCAGCGAAAGGAAGGGAACTAATTGCCTCACGATATGGCACAGATTGCAGTTTCTTCTTTTCTTCTTCATCTCTTGAACTCTGCCATCGGCTTAAGTGTAAGCCAGGTTCAGCTGGAACAGTTGACGGCTTCGCATCTTCCATGCAGAATCTTCGTAGTATTTTCTGGATGTATGCACTCTGACTAATTTTTATAGTGTTTTTTTCATGATTTCGTTCAATTTCAAGGCCAATTAAATGCTTAGCGTCCTCAATTGTGATTTGAAAACATTGTTCCAAGTTTTGCAGGCCTTCATCAATTGCTTCTTGAGACGTTGACATCAACAGCTCATCATCAACATAGAGAGCTAAGTCAACTACGGTTAATCCTTTGACCTTGCCGGCAAACACGCAATGGTCACAATCAGTTTGTTGGAAAACAATTTTTTCTAAAAATTGCACGAATTTTATTTTCCAGAAACGTGGTGATTGCTTGAGTACATACAGGCTTCTTTGAAGTCTACATATTGCTTCATTCTGTGCTTTGTCCTCAAATACAGGGGGTTTCTGCATATAGATCTCTTCTTTCAATTCACCATAGAGGAAAACAGTTTTCACATCAAATTGGGCAATTTCAAGATCTTCTCCCGCTACAATGAGTAGAAGCAATCGAATTGATTCATAGCTAACTACAGGTGCAAAAGTCTCAAAATAATCGACACCTTCTCGCTGAGCAAACCCCTTTGCAACAAGTCTAGCCTTGTATCTAAGACCCCCACTTGAATTTGATTTCTCATTGAACACCAACTTAAACCGATCACATGCTTCCTTTCTGCGAGTTTCACAAGTTCCCACGTTTCGTTCTTCAAAAGTAGTAGGCACAGTTCCCACAACTAGCCCAGAATCATTGTATCGACTATGTCTGCGCAGCAGGTCTTGTATGCATCACAGTCAAACACTCGCACATGTTTGATTTCTGGCTTTTCATTAAACCACCTTTCGTAGGAAGTCATTCCAACCGATTGTTTTGCGATGGTTCGATTCAAAACATACACAGCTTCAGCCTATAATTCTTCTGGAATGTTTCTGGCAAGTAACATAGATCTGGCACTTTCACAAAGGGTACGCATTTCACGTTCACCCCAACCATTCTGCTCATGAACATACGGTGTTGACAACTCATGAACAATTCCTTTGTTTTTCAGAAAAGCATTGAATTCATTTGACAGGTATACTCTGCCATTGTCTGTACGTAGAACTTTTTATGTTTTTGCTGGTCTACTTTGTCGCAAAAGCTCCATAATCTTTGAACTTTGTAAAAACAGAATGTTTGTGATGCATGAAAAATACAGAGTGGTATTTCGAGGGTTCATCCTTACACAATAAGAAATACTTTGAACCACCTGGTGACTATACAATACATTAACTGGACCGTAGACATCCTAATTAATTTTTCACCGAGATTATCAGCTTTCGGTCTCTTGCTCGATGGGTGTGGTTTGCGAGCATGCACACGCTTCACAGAAAAAATTGGATTCGTCTTTGATTACTAAACCATTGAAACCTTATTTACCAAACTAATCCAAAATAGAACAAACATGTGAAGCTCAGAGCACGCAACTCATGTGGTTGCGGGAATGATAGTTAAGACGGCCGTCCTCAAAAGTATATAAGTTAAAAAAAAAAAAAAAGAATAAGTAAACACATATGTAAACAAACAAATATCCCAAGGGTATCTTCACTATTCATAACATTAAAGAAAAAAAAATGCTTTTGTTGGTATTTATTCATAGAAAATATAATTGAATATATGTTTGATAACAGGTAAAACCATATATAATGGTATAAACAAAATTATTAAACATAGTCATAGAGTTGGTAAATATATATTTATCACGAATCTAACTGGTTAATATAAAGACATTATCAACGTTAAATATAAAAAATATTTAGAAATTTGCATGAGGAAACAAACCATAGTATTTTAATCGTCATTAATCACAAGGAACGTTCTTATAAAGTAACGTTAAATTGACCTGAGTAAAAAACTATATACAAATTTTATAGCTATCTCATTAATACGTATATATGTAAATAAACAACAACTTGAAAAAGGTGAGTCCTCAAGACTTATATTATTATTTATTTAAATACTTCAATTCCTATTCCCAATTTACAAGAATAAATCTACACAAAATAATGAAGAGACTAGAAACTTGCAAGATTATTTCAAAACAACAAGATAAGGTTTTCCCATTAGAGCAAAAGTTAATTTAAATAAATCATCGTTATCAAACCACAACATTAGACCTTATTATCGAGAATTCTATCTATCAAGTCACAAGTAATATTCCAACAAAATATTAACAAATATCGATCTCACCAAAATAAACATAAGTCTCGTTATCTTAATCTTTGACAATTCTCAAACATCATGAAATTTAATATTGTTTTACTATTTTCACGATGATTAAGTTACCCATTTAACTAATTAATTATAAAAGTTCGAAAAGATAATTTAGAAAAGGCTACAAAAATAAAATATAACCAAGCCGAAAAGAAATTTGTTCTTACATTTTTAAATATATATGTAACCACGGCTACGTACTTCTCATTGTAAAGCCAAGTTCAAGAGTGCGGGACATGTTTCATCCTGGCACTATACATGCAAGAAAACTCAGAGAACATGAAAGGAGAGAATCAAGGTGGGGGAACACATTAGGATCATCAAGGGAAGGGATACGCGTAGTAACATTAGCTTCAACAACAAACTCCAAACAACTGAAATGTTCTGATATAAATTAGAGGAGGCATCGCTTCCTTCTTAAGTTCTTAGGAATATTTTGTCTGTGGTGAACTCTAGTGGCCACCGTTTGAATCTTTATGGGCTCTGTCAGTTAATCACGCGGCGCAGTTATGCTCGGTTGTGTTACGTCGTCTCTCCGACCTGTTGTCCATAGGCGCTGGGATGGTGAAATTGGGTAAGTTTGTTTATTTCCGACTCGTCTCTTCTTTACTTGTACCCAAATACTACAGCATTAGCTGCATCAAATTTTTCCGTTGAATTAATTGAACTGACATTAATGTGACCCAATCTCTCATGCCTCAGGTTCAGGGAGTTAACTTCTGCAACATTAAACTTTGAAAAAACTTGCACTTCAAAAATCATTCAAAATAACAATCCTTGACGCACCCCTTTCGCTGATAAGACCACTTCTTTATCGGACCTCACAGTGATTAAGGTAACTATGGAATGATACATTTTTGTCATTGATCGCTTCCACTAAAAATACATTTCGTTTCAGATCCGGAACAAAAAGCACATTGGTCAATTTCCTGTTGACCTACTTTACATGCACTTCTGCAAGAATATATATTGTGTCAATAACTGCCACAGGTAACACCATATCACTTGCATTTTGGACTAACTTTGTCTTACCACCCGGTTTGAGTTAATTGAAAAAATCATGTTGGAAAGTCATGTGCAGTCTTTCACACGAGTCTGCCAACCACACAGATTTGTCCTCATCTGTCGTTTATGAGAAGAAAGCTGAAATGTCACACACATGTGCAGATGCAAAATCATCACTCGTTTTTCTTCCTTACTTTTCTTCCTCTGCTATTCGCTTTTCACATTCACGATACCAGTGACCATTTTCATTGCATTTACAAGTATGTTTTCTTTTCAACTCCTCGATACTCTTGGAAGTTTTCTTCTGCTTGTCCTCGGAAGCATTACCCTTATGGTGATTGGATGACTTTTTTCTTGTTTATCTAGTTCTAGAGCAGGGTTTTTATCTGCAGCGCAAGTAATGAAGACTCCTCTTCCATTGATGTCAATATTTTGTTCTCACGAATTATCCTTGCGATTAAATTCTCCTTTTCATGCTCATCTTTTGCGGTGCACTCCCATGCCATGGGAAATGCCGAGAATCTTGATGGCAGACTGCTCAGCAGTTTAGACACCACAGCTGAATCAGGTGGCTTTTAACCTGAGTCATCAAGCTTCTTACAGATGGTTTTAAATTTTTCTAGCTGTGTCGTGACAGACACGCCATTCTTGATCCAAAAATCGTAAAATTGTTGCCAACAATTTTGTTTCGCATTTTCACTTTTATCTCCATGCAAAGAATGTAGTTTATCTCAGATCTCTTTCGATGTCCTACAATTTATTAAATTCACATGAAATGTCCGATCCACTAAGCTCTATAAAATAACTGCTGTTTTTGACTCACACTTTTTTCATACTTTCCGCGCTTCGAGTTGTGCTGATTTATTAGGCTCTGAATCTGTCCCGTCCATAAATTCTACCAAATATTGAGCATTAGGTAAGAACGACACACTAAATTTTCACAATACGAAATTTATGCCATCGAATTTTGTTAGATCGTATGTGTCCTTCTACGTAATTACTGCAAGCAGAGAAAAGAAAATATATTGGACGCAATATACACCTACCGACGACATGAACAAAATTTCTCTCAACTCGCACTTCTCGATATAATGGCGTCGCAGTGAAAGCGTGCTGGGTCAATAACCTGTTAAGTTTATACAGTTAAAATATAAACATACCAGTTTTTATTTCTTCACTGTGCTGTTCTTTATTTTATCAGCCATTAACCGAGTCTATACTACTGATTGAATTTTGTCTAATAACTACCGAAATTAATTAATCCTTATGGAGATCAAAAACATACCGACAGACATTATATGTCTATTAAACGCAACAGAAAAAACAACCCACACACGGGCAACGATACAATAGACGAGAAACAGTACAACAACTACATATGTCTCATCATAGTCAAGAAATAAATAATGTCAACACAGGTTCTATTCCAAAAATTTTGCCACTTCCATAAAGGTGACTTTTACACAGAAAACATTTCTCTCTAACCCCATATAATAATAAATATCACTTATCGTCCTTCTTTTCGAGATATATTGTTTTTCTGTATAAAAGTGGCCATTTGTGGACGTGACATAAATTATGGACTAGACGCTGTAGTGCCTTAAACATTAAGCTATTTTAAAGGATAAACCCACTCATCTCTTTCTTTAAGGTTTATATCTCGAACATAAGTAAAATAAAGAATACCTATAATTATATGGGGTGAATGAAAAAGGTTTTCTTTATAAAAGTCACTATTTGGGGACGTGACAAAAAGTCTGGAATAGAGCCTGGAGCACCTTAAACATAGGCAATTTTGGTAATAGAACTATTAATTTCTTTATATAAGGCCTTATATCTCGAAAACAAGGACGAGAAGAGATTTTTTATATTGCATGAAAGATAAATGTTTTCTGTATAAAAGTCAACAACTGGAGAGCCTTAAAAATAAATAATGCCCTTAAAATGTATATTTTAAATGATAAATCCATTCATCTCCCTCTTTAACGCCTTATATATTAAAACAAGGACGAGAAGGGATAATTATAAATTGTCAAAGAGAAATGTTTCCTGTATAAAAGTCACAATTTGTGGACATGACAAAAATTCTGGACCAGATGCCGGAATGCCTTGATTATAAGGACCGCCTTTAAAATGTGGCTATTTTAGTTGATGAATCCATTCATCTTCTTCTTTCTTTAAGGCCTTACATCTTTAAAACAAGGACGAGAAGGGATAAATATAATTATATGTGGTTGGATAGAAATGTTTTCTATATAAATGTCACCATCTGTTGTAACGTTCAGAAGCTGGATGCCCCACATTGGAACGCCAATTGTAACGTACACTTTGGAACTGCCCCGAGTTGTGACGTCAATTGTGACATACTAAAGTTGGATGCCCCTTATTGAGACGTCATTTGTTAGGTTCTGCTGGAATGCCTTCACGTTGAGCGCCATTTTAATGTACTAATTTCACTTTGGTTTGAAGAATATATATACTACAAATAAATATCTTCGAAAATAGATACTTATGTATAAACTTTAATGGTATAATGTATTACATATCACTGTTGTTTGAAAAAGAATAATGGAAACCATTTAGATAAAAACACCTTGGCCGTGATTCTAAACACAACCAAGCTAACATTATCAAACTATACGAGATTGATACACATCTATTTCGTCTGCCGAAGAAGAGTAGAAGGAGCGTCTACCAAGCTAGCGTCCTCTCGAGTCGAGCCGTGTGAACCCCGTAGTTCACACCCTCGAACCCAGACCACTCCTTACTTTCTTTCCATCGACCAATGGGGCTAGTTTTTAACTAGCGCGCATTTAAGAAAACAGACGCGTTACTCTGCACCTGCTATTTATTTTACTGCGCATTTACAACCCGGAAACAAAAACGATGCTTCTGACACGTGCAGTTAAAATAAAAGAAAAAGAAACATGGCCGTAGTCTAGAAAAGATAAGTTTACTTTATATTAACTGAAAAGAAGAAATATTAATATATTTACTTTAAAATATGATCTCGAATATTAAAAAGACAGGAAAAATCGATATCATTACACTGTGGACGTAACAAAAAATTCTGGACTAGACGCTGGATCGCCTTAAACATAAGTCTATTTTAGATGATAGATTCATTCATTTCTCTCTTCAAGGCCTTATCTCTCCAAAACAATGGTAATAAGGCCTACTAAAAAATTGTATGGTGTATATGTTCCCAAATATAATATTTAAAACAATTTTTACTGCTGAACAAATATCACTTTTCATCAAAAAAGGAAAAATAAAGTATTGACCTTTTGCTTATTTTCTAAGAGGCGTGGGACTTTATTTATTTGCACAATATGACTATAACTGGTTGAATTTGGGACAGCTGTAACCAAATATTTGGTTCTGCATTGAGGCGAGATCTGTAATTGGTTTTGGTACCCACATAGGCAGAGAATCCTGATTCACATAGGTAAGTTGTTGAAAAATACAGAAGGATAATTTTCGATTTACCAGATAAGACTTCAAATTCGTCTCTTAGCTGACACCAAAATTCCGATAGTGACTTCTTAGTTGCAAAATTATCTTTTATTACAAAATCTGATGTCAAATAAATTAAGGATTCATACTGCTGTGATGTCAGAGAGGGTGGCTTCTTCGATACAGCAGAATATGGGCTTGAACCCAAAAGTTTTATTTTATTTTTTCTGGAGTTCTTCTGATAAATAACAGTTGAAACAATCAAGCAAACTTATCAGGTGAACGTGAAACTCATTTAAGATATGTCAAGGTATGTCTAAATATAGTTATTCTGTAAATTCTGTTACTATTGGAAATCTGTCTAGAGTTCGATTTTCCATTGATTTCACACAAAATTTCATTTTCTTTTTAAACTCTTGTACTTGATCTCATGCATAGAAAAAAAAAATTCTGCTTTTTCTTAAGGCTGAGCCTACCCATAAATGTTCCGTTATAAATAAAAAAATGTTTAAAAAATATCTAATAATTCAACATTGTTCTTTTTTTATTTATTTTAGTAACATATCTGATTATTATCATAATTCTTATGGAATTTTCAAACCATGCTAAAAATAGTTATTGGAATATTTTCATTAAAATTGTAGTCCCATTAGTGATAGAAAACACACATCATTCTGTTCAAAGAATTCAGCAGGAGGACGCAGACCCTCAACATTTCGAACAGAACGATGAAGAATCCAGGCACATTAAAGCAAATTACGAGCTGCGACCAAGAGATGTCATCAAGCCTCCCAAACGCTATGAAGCTAACCTATTGGAAATAGATGTACCTCAGACCTATGAGGAAGCAATGAAGAGTCCTGATGCAGGGCAGTGGACTGACACAATCAAAGAAGAACTGGATGTGCTGGAAAAGAACAACACTTGGGTGCTAGTATCGTTACCTCCTGTTAAAAATCCAATAAGTTCAAACATAGGGGAAGATGAAGAAATAAAAGTACCCTATCGAGAAGCTGTTGGCAGCTTAATGTTTGCTTCAATAGTCAGCCGGCCAGACATTATGTACGGAGTTGGAAACGTGAGTAGATATTTGGCAAACTATGGACCAAGTCATTGGAATACAGTCAAACGCATCTTAAAATATCTAAAAGACACATCCAGCTATGGCATTGAATTCACAAGGAGTGAGAATCCACCCCTATTAATTGGCTTCTCAGACTCTGACTTCGCAAACGATTTGGAGACCCGACACTCCACAACTGGATACCTCTTTCAATTGAGTAATGGTCCTATAACATGGGCTTGTCAACGTCAACAAACCGTTTCCCTTTCCACTACCGAAGCTGAGTACATTGCTGCATCAACTGTGTCCAAAGAAGTCATCTGGCTTAGACATCTTCTACTTGACATTGGGGAAACAGTGGGAGAGGCCACAGTTCTAGCGGTTGATAATCAGAGTGCAATGCGCCTTGTGCGAAACCCAGAGTTCCACAAGAGAACCAAACACATAGACATACGTTACCACTTCATACGTGAGAAATATGAGAACAATGAGATTGACATCAAGCATGTACCCTCTGAAGACCAGTTAGCAGATATACTAACCAAACCTCTTCCACGTGATCATTTTCAGACACTTCGCGGTGCAATTGGAATGACAAGACTTGGGAGCTGATAAATGCTTCTCATTGACATTGATATGTATATAAAGCTGTTTATCATTTTTATTTTGTTTTTGAAGCTAATTAGTAACTACACTTAAATAAGCCATATTTCAAACCATTTGCAAGACTGTAAACAAGCATTCATTTAGTGGGAGTGTCAAAATATGTTTAAAATATCATGCTTGTTTAGGCCTAACCCCATAACCAACAGTATGAGTGCCCAATAGTGTGGCGCACGAATACATTCATTAAAGCCCTTCTTTGTGCCAGTGTGGTTGGCGTCATGTAACACTCATGTCGAACTTTTACCGTGTGCGTTCTGATAAATAAGAACATTGCGTTCCAAACTTCAAACTAAGTGTTTAATAGTTGTAATAATAAGTGTTAATATTCAGAGTATATTATTAAAACTACTGTACATTGAATTTTTAATCCACTATTATAATAAATAAAAATAAACATTCCTGCTCATATCAAACATAGTTGTTTTAAATAAAATTTGGTCCAAATGTAATTTGGAGACGTTCTCAGTATGTTTTTATCTACTATATTTATTTTACGGTCTAGGATTTGACTTTGGAATAAGTTATTTTTCAAAAAATTAATGAACGAAGTTTTTGGTACTCAAAGTGTGAATATGTTAATTTTATTCTATTAGCTTGTTAAATGTGATTACATTTAATCTGAATCTGTTGCATTCTCGCAGTTTGTGCGCTATTTTCAGAAGAAATTTATCGAATCCCTAACAATAAGTACGCACGATGATTATTTTAATATAATTAATAAAATGTTACTATTTTTGCTTTCGAACAAGATCCAATGGATTGTATAAATTTTGAGGTGAAGAAGTATTTACATAATATAATTTTATATCCTTGTGAATAACAAGTTTGTGAAGCATGGGTCGTTGGAAGAAAGGGTGCACAAAGAAACTCAAAGATATAATTGATTATTTAACTGCTTGTCGTAAAGGGCAAGTTTTGTTTAATGGTACTATATTACTGGTGTTTAGGCTATCTGTATTTACTAATTTTAGTACAACGGATGAGTAACATGAATAGCAATACTATTTTATTTACTGTAAAAATATCAAAATTAAGATACAAATAAATATTTCTATATAACAATGTAGCGATTATTCTGATGTTTCAAGTACTTTTTCTAAAAAGCTAATAGCTGAAAGTAAATGTTACTTTGAATAAATAAGTAGCACTTCAGTCTAGAAAACTGAGATAGAAGGCTGGAGAGCTCGTTGTGCTGACCACATGGGAACCTCAGCCATAAAATGTTTGCACTATCTTCGCCAACATACTGCAGCCTCTCAATTGATATAACCTGCTTGCAGGCTGACACCATGAAGATATTACTAAATTTAAAATCTACCAATAGGATGAAAAATTATTCCCAAAAACATTTATTTCTGGAAAATTGTGTAAATTCTATAGATGTTTGAAAACTGCAAACACCGTATTAAATAACAGATACCCACTTCAGTGGCCGAGTGGTCTAAGGCGTCACTCCAGTATTAAATTGGCCTGCAGATAGCGGAGCGCTTGAGGTTAAAATCCTGGTCGGGTCTACTGAGGGTAGTTTTTCCTAAATTGTTTCCCTATCTTCCAAAATAAAAATGCTGGTAGATAACCTGTCAAATGTTTCCTTCCTCATTACTAATCAATTAGATGATCATATATGCATATAACACGAACAGATAGTATGACGCGGTGATATCAGTAATAAAAATAACAGATATATTTATCGTCAAAATTGTTATAGTCTTCGAAATGTAACTGCTTTTTAAATATTTTATTGCCTCTTTAGTCTTCAAAGTTTGAAAATTAAAAATTAATTAAAGCACAGTGGCCAAATTTAGCACATTAAATTTTAGTTATTTTTAAATTTTACCTGCCTACTAATAAACTAAAATAAATGGTACGACAAAATCGTAAGCAACATACTCTCACGTATAGCTTATTTATTGTAGTTAGTGACAAAATCTTCAAAAATGAGTTATTTCTAATTTTACCTTAAACAATTTTTTCTCTGATAAATAAGTATACAGTAT
The DNA here is from genome assembly GCA_901482245.1 of Timema douglasi. Taxonomy (NCBI): domain Eukaryota; kingdom Metazoa; phylum Arthropoda; class Insecta; order Phasmatodea; family Timematidae; genus Timema; species Timema douglasi. The sequence goes on along the minus strand of CABEEJ010000242.1, from coordinate 184,913 downwards.
TATTTATCACTACCCTCCCCAGATATTTATTTAAAAAAAATTTGTTCAAGACTTTTTTAAAAAGGTGATTTATAAAGCAATGACTTGAGTTCATTTCTACTCTACTCAACAACATGACCCGGCTGCTAGGCCTTGTTGTATCTATGGACCATAGTTTTTATTGCAAGGGACCCATCCTTAAATTACGTAAGGCTTTTTGACATGATTTTAGATCCTCCCTCTTATATTTCTAGCTTACGTAATTTTTAAAGATTTGGTAAGTCATGTTATTTTAATCGTTTAGTTAATTTTATACATTAGGATTGGTAATATCCCACTTTGAGGGCCACATGGTCTAAGGCGTCACTCTCGCAATATACTAGTCTGCCGATAACTGGGAGATCATGGCTCAATCATGATCGGATGATATTTCCTAAATATTTTCCCACTCTCTCTCCACGTGAATGCGGGTACACTTCCTTTAAATTTAAACGTATTTATCCCTAACCCACTGGCGTAATTAGTTCATACCTAAATAGGCAGAATTAATGAAGGAAGTGTACCCATATTTGCGTAGGAGAGTAGAAGGAAACAATTGAATAAGATCTCCCCAAAATACCCTCTTCAGGGATTTGAACCCCCAGAGAAAAGCGTCTAGCTGGCTGGGATGGATAGGCTAATTTTTCTGCTCGAGAGTATGATTGTATCTTGACGTTTTATCTCCCCACTTTCAGTCCAACTTGGTTGCCTACACACTTTAATGTCCTGCACTACACTACTTATCTCTATCAGTTTTAGAAAAAGTTTGCTTGCAGCCTTTACTGATTCCTGGTCGCGGTCAGCCAGCCTCCCAATTGTTTAAAAAAAACACGTTATTCTGCCAACCTGATGGCTGAAATCCAACGGTTGTATAACGTTAGCAACGCCATCTATTTTTAGAGCGGAAAGCTCAACACACCACCAGAAAGGGTAGGCAGGGCCTTAATGTGAGATATCTAAGTCATTAACTTTTTTTAATCTTTGCTAAATACGCAAATTTCATAAGCCAACACTCATCACACAATCTGTCCCCCAAAGATAAGTCGTCACCAATCAGGAAGGTTCTGACTTCAGCACTCATTTCGAAGAGCTGAGTCAAATTTTTGCCAAGAGAAAGCCACCTTACTTCTGTGTTAAGAAGTAAAGACTCATTTAGACACCCATGTCATCACACAACATATTGAATATTCGTGTATTCTTAGGTCGTGATTTGATAAAATTAATTATTTTCACGCTTTCGTCCAAAACTTATTTTAGGAAGCATGACATTTTTTTCTCAGCAAGGACATGGAGGTGGAGGACGCAGTGGCTACTGCTACACTTCCTGACTTTTTGTTTTATTCTTGAGATAACGGACATTTTTCCAGTAATAGACTTCAGGCTGTCTGTGCAAACATCAACGCAGCCATTCCATGGGATGCCATTCACTATGAAAAATTCTTCTATTAATTTGAAAATTTCAGCACCAGTTGTGTTGGTCAGTAACGGCTTACAGAGAAGTAAATCCTCATGAAAAGACTCCAAGTATTGGTATGCACAAATACTATCAAAATTGCCAACCCAGCCCCATCCGTTGATTCATCCATTTAGAGCGAAAATCTAGTGCATTTTATTAGTAAAAGTAAAGTAGCTTTCACGTCCTCTGCTAAATCCCTGATTCGTCGCGAGATTATGTTATTTGACAAAGGAAATGAATACTAGTTTCGTGGCTTTTCCATCCAGCATACATTCCACTATGTTCTTTACGAAAGGCTTGATAAGGTTTTCAGCTTTGGTATGCACTTCGCCAGCTTGAGCAACTCGGTAATTAAGTAGGACGTCATTGAAGCCTTTTCGTTAACGGTTTTTGAATGATGGGATATAATTTTCTGGGCTTGTGTAGCTTCATCGTACTTTCTTCTGGAGAAATTAGTCGGTTTGCCCTGACATCCTGGATGGACCCTTTCAAAATGACAGTGCAATTTTGCTGGGAACATCACAGTTTTTGGCAACACTTTGCCGCAAATTACTCACTATGTTTTGTTGTCGCTGGTCTTAACGAACCCAATATTCACTTTACTCTTTAATTTACATATAGGTTTATGCATCCTATCTCTTATAGGTCTTGACTTATTAGCGTTCAAAGCTGTTAAATGTTTTAATGACACACACGCTCTCATTCAAGTAGACCCTCACAGATAAACGTGATTTAACGTTAAAAAAATGCATTTAACATAATATTTGGACATACCTGTTAGATTTTTATACTTCTAAAGTTACTAGAGATAGTATGACGGAGATTTTGAGAGTTTTTTTTAAGGATCCTGACTTCAGCCAGCGATGAGTGATCCATTGAAAGTAAATCAATGATATTTTCTGAATCACTAAGTAGGTGCTCCAAAATACCTGCAATGGGCTGATGTTTGTTCCTCAAAGAGAAAATCTTAAAAGTTATATTAACGCTATTATTTACACAATAAACCTAAATTGAAAACCATCCACCAAAAGCACTCATAAATAGATAACACTGCACTGCGACTTGAATTGTTTCGACTCTTAACTGTATATTGACTGAACTGCAACTGACCAAAGAGGCGAAGAAGCACGAGGTTTTATTGTGCAGTAGAAACTTCCCAGAAAATTCTGGAAAGATCTCAAATCTAACAATAGTATCTGAAAGCACGGCTAAGTTCTTACAGAGACAGGGTTATCTGGTACCGTTGAGTCTCTCTGGTTTCACCACGTGCAGCCTGTGTGCTTCGCCAATGTTCTCGATGTTTTGCATTGTTCCAAGAAGGTGTGGGAGGGCACAACTGACTAAGGTGACGCATGACATGCACTTCAGCTTTATAATCCTTTGTTATCTACACTGCTTCACAGCACGCTGCAGGAGCTAAATAACTTCTACCCAATACTTACCTACACACAGCTGTTCATGGTCGTACAAATACACAGTTTGAGATCTTGTCACATTAAATTTTCTTTCCAATCTTTTCACGAAGCGCTTGGATGTTTCGCGGAACATCAGTAGGTACATATCATTTCACAAGTGAAAAGGAGAAAAGTTGGCTTTAAACGTCGCGTTTTTAATGAACTGTGGATTATTGAGTTAAATAGCGAAAATACCAAAGCGTTATGTTATCTTATGAGCATTCGCAACACATTTTGAAGTTGGGGGAACACTAGCATTGAACCCCAGTTAAGCGCTATTACGTATCACAAAAGATAATTTACACAGAATTGTCCTTGAATTGAAAAATGTTGTGTAAATTTTTCACTCCAGTGGCATGTGGTCAACTATGGACAAAGGGAAGCAACGAGACTACAATAAAGGAGTATGATGGATCCTAGTTTAATTAAAAGCTCTCACTGGCTCTCTCTATTTTTTTTTTTTGCATAGTTAAAAGTATTATGGGGAAGAAAGGAAAAGGGGTGACACAAACTATGCATGGGATAAAACAAAATTATTGGTGATCTTAGAAATATTACTCAATAATTAAATTATATATTAGAATAATAATTCTAATTCAAATAAAAATAATAATAAGAATGGCCAATTTACGATTGCCAAAGTTTTCTCTTGGGTCGTGGCCTGCAAATAAATTTTACCTTTGGCCTGCCTTATAATAGCTTTGAATTTGGATTTATTCTATATGATATTAGTGTTGGTAAATAGTAAGTTCAACTATATAATTTTCTATCAACCCAACACACCAGTAAGTACTATAACCTTTCATAAAAGGGAGTATTGAAACGTCAAATTTTTTTTGTATATAGGTTGCCTGAAGATGAAGTGGGTCTGCCTGTTTCAACAAAAAAAAATTCTTGTCAAAATAGTGGGACTAAAAATTATGCTTCAAAATATTACTTATGAATTTTGACACCACAGCCCTCCGCTTCCACTGCTGCACTTGTTGACGCACTTGTCATTTTACTATTGTACGCAAAGAAACAAACCGCTTCCCTTGGAGGATCAAACAAGCGTCAATATTATGTAAAATAAAACTAAATTTGCTGTAAATTTGTGATAAATACATTATTTGGTAATATAGGGCCCATAATTATATCTAGAAACCACAAATATTGCGAAAAACAACATAAAAAAATAATATTTTAACAGTATTTAACGTATGGATATACATCAATCACAATAGTAAACTCACGCACTAATATTCGCCTAGGGAAAACTGCATCCCTTTCCCCGATGAGGGCCGGACAGACCCGGAGACAAACGATTGACGAAATAAAGAGTGCGCGAGACAAGCTAGCTGGCTGGTCGGTCTTATAAAGAACTGCTTGTTCTAAGAAATAAGACCTTGCACCTCAACTCAGTATACTTGTTGGAGAGATTTATAGCTATAATAATTTGTTCAAACATGATTTTCCTCTTATTTTCTTTATTCCTTTTTTAATTTTAAGGAAGCGTTGCTTTCATTGAATAAACACCACTGTTTCACTCTCAAGATTTTCTTAGTAGTAGCCTACTGAGTAAATAGTGTAATTGGGTTGGAGGGTGTGGCACCTGGAACAACGCCATAGAACAAAACATAGCCATCAAATAGTGTTTTGGGGAGAAGTGGAGAAATAAAGCTATGAGGAAACACTTAATCCAAACAAATAAATGAAGAATTACTGATGAACATTTCTCGGTAAAATATCAAAACATGGTTCCTCAGGGGAAAGGGGTGTAATCATTAAAGCTTTAATTATAATAGTAATCGATACCTTAAAAAGAAAACTCGGATCGCTGTTATTACTTTAATGTAACACATTTAATAGTTTGTAGGGTGTTAATGTCATTTGGAGAAATTCAACTTTGTCTTTCTGAATTGCACTTGCTCTATTCAAATATTTTGATATTTTTCCTTCAAGAAACCAGTAGACGCCAAGTAAAAAATTTCCGTGGGAATTTCTACAGCTCATAAATAACTTGGATGCACAAATTAAAGGTGAACTGGTAAATATCGTGAAGGTTCAGGTATTGGCATTTAAAAAAGTTGTTAAAACCTATGTTAAGTGAAAGCAAAGTGTGAATCTGGCAGCATGAAAGCCTGAGCCTATGCTAAGAAATAATAAAACCAACATTATAATTAAAAGAAATAATACAAGACACGTAGCTTACTATTATACTATACTATATTATTTTATATTATGTTTGTATTGTTAAATTTATACTATTATCTACTCTCTAAAGTTGTATAATGTGATACATCTGTAAATCATAGATTTAACAAACTGGAAAAAATGCTAGACAAATGCAAATTTGTGGAACGTTTTTTCATTTGGACGAGCACGAGCAGTATTGTAATAAGACAAGTACCTACCTAGCTAGAGGATTAGTAACTAATGTTGAAGTATTCGGGTTATTTGACTGCTCATGTGACTAAAGATTTTCAATTGGATGTTCTAAACTATGTAAAAAAAACCATTTTTAAAGCTAACATTCAAATTCTAGAATAATTCAATATATAAAATATGATTTATTTTTGGAGCGGCTGATTCAGTTAGTATTCATAGACGTAATTTAAAAATAATATAAAATTATAATAAACATCAATGCAACTATTTTCATGGCAAGTATTTAAGAACAGTTTTATTATCGTATAATATTAATAAAATGAAACTATATGTTGGTTATCTACCGAACTGATATTTTTTTTTTTTTCAAAAGGGTTTATTGCTAGAAAAATCACAAAAATACTTAAACTAGCGTCAACTTACCTTCCACCTCTATTTAAAATGTATTCTACTGCATTCTATTTTATTGAGGGAACATTCTACTGTTTGTTAAATATATTAGACGAACTTTAAATATAGTTCAAGTTGTTCTCCTACCGGTTGGGGTAGGAACCTTAAATCAAATATTTGTTTCACGGACTATATTATGACTTGTGGGGTTGAATGTTCTGACCAATCATCATCGATGCGTTTATTTTAAATTTACCTGCCGTGATACTGATATGAAGTATTGTAGTTTGACAAAAGAAATATTAGAATTTGTGTAAGTATTGCAATGTTTGATTCTCTAGCATAATATGTTGTAGAAGTATAGTTTAGTGATTTGTGGGTATTTGAAAATCCCGTAATTAATATATTCTTTAATTAATTTCATTATTACCAAATAAGAGCATATAGGAAGCTCAATTGCTGCGAGTTTACCATTGTAGCCCATCCAATAAGGGCTTTAGTATTATTTCTGTTAATCCATTTTATCATATAAGTTACTCTTCTAATTTATTTTATGTTCGATTTCAAGACGCCTAGGAAACTGTTATTTATTAACAAAACCTCATATTAAAAAATGTGTTTACATAAGTTGATCAAATTTCTGAAATAAAATAAAGGAAATCCAAGAACATACATTATTTATCTACTAATCTGTCAGTTTTTTTGTGCAGTGGATAGTTTTAGTTGTGCTTATATCAAAAATGTTTATTTAATTTGAAAATAGGTTTTATTATTTGTTTTTTGTATTGAAAATAAGTTGTATTGTTGCTTTGGTTTTAAAGTGTTTCTCTGATTTAAATTAAGTTATATTGTTTCTGTGAATTTTAAATCTGTTTTGAAAATAAGTTGTTTGATTGTTGTGGTGTTTCTTGGTTGTGATTGTGTTTATATAGTTTTATATTAAGTTGTATTGTTGTTTGTAGTGGTGTTCATTTGTTGTGATGTGTTAATCCAGTTTGAAAATAAGCTGTATCATTGTGAGTATTTATTTGTTTGTTTTTTAAATATTTTTTATTGTTTTCTATACTGTGGTAATGTTTATCTGTTTTGAAAATAAGTTGTTTATGGTGTTGTTTTGTTTTGAAAATAATTTGTTGTTGTAATGGTGTCTCTTTCTACTCTTTTGTTTGTTGTGCTAGTATTTGTTTTGAAATAATTTGTAGCCTATTTTTTGCTGGGATGGTGTTTTTCTGTTATGTAAATAAGTTATATTGTGACTAGTTTTGGTGTTTTACTATTGTGTAAATATTAAGTGGCATTGTTGTCAGCTTTGCTAACATTTATTAGAGTTTTTCCTTTTCCAAGACTTAATTATATAAAATAATGAATTTTATTTGAATGTGCTATTTAAATTCCTTAAAGATGTTCCATTTATTATGTGTAAGTCTACATAAGAAATTATATATTCTTAAAAGCTACTTGCTATACAATATGTCAAATTTTGATTTGTAGCTGATACCCAACACTGGTACTATTACACATTACTTATTTGAACACAGTTTATTAAAAAATTTTTTCTTTATTCTTTGACAGTAAGACGACAATTCCAAAATGTTCTACTCTTATGATTGGCTGTGTCGCCGAAAGAATGGAAAGTTCAGCATTGTTTGGCTGGCAGCAACCCACATAAAAAAATTGACAAATCAAGATGTCATGAAAGTGAATATAATTCAAACCTGGTAAGATTATAAAATAGATCATGAACAAGCTATCCATGGTACTTACTATTTGTTCAAACATAAAATATAATTTAATTCACCTGTAGACTATATTATTGTATAGACTATATTAGTCTATTAACAAAATTAGCACCTTCCTCAAAGTTTATTTATATTTACTCCACATTGTTTGGCAAAGACATCAATCTCATCTGGTCTGGTCAGTCTGTAGAAAGATCGAGGCTTGGATACGGGCCCCGTGTAGGCCCTACTAAGGGTGTTTGTTCCTAAATACTTTTTCATACAAATGTAAATTAATTTCCTCTAAATTCTACATTCTTCATCTCTATTCTATTAGTGTAAATATACAAATAGTCCAGATGGGTATGAAGATACAGACAACAATCAAAGTGTATCTATATGAAACAACCAGTTTCCAGGGGTTTCGCACCTGAGGGTGGTGGGTGCTAGGGGGGGTGTCACCCCTCAATGTTGGTTAAAATCTTGAAAGTTGGAAATTTTGTGAGAATTGAGATCTGGAGTTGGGAAATTCTAGGCTTATTCTGTACCCCATTACTTTCTATTATGAAAGTCCTTAACCATAGACTTTTACAGACAAATTTAAAATTTCCCAACTGTTGATCCCTAATCTACAAAAAAATCCTAACTTCAAAAATCATAAAAATTGAAAGGAGATTCCTTCTGTAGTAGATTGTAGAAAGCTTAGTCAATCAAGTAGTCTAGTAGTGCCGTTGCCAGCAGGCAGAGACAAAGGCTGGTGAGTGTATGCTGAATGCAATATGGAAACGAATCGTAAGGGAACATGAGCTGCCCAGTAGCAAAGTTGCATTGTCAGTTAATGTTTTGTTTATTGTTTAGTGTCTTAGTTGTTATTTTCGTGGCTGCTAGACTGTCACAGTCTTATGAGTCAAATTATCATATGTTGTACAGCCAATGCCTTAATTAGGGCTTTATTCAATTTTGAAGGCATAAATGCAGTGAATGTTATGCAACATTTTATTGTTTTCTTATCGAAAGCTCTGACTGATGAAATGAGGACATTGAGGTTAGTGTTAATGTTTGACTTCTGAAATACACACTAATTTTCTAGCAAATATTCATACTAGTTTGAATTGAACTGATGTATCTTATTTTGTTGTTTATTAAAATAGGCTCAAAGCAACAATGAAGGAAGAGGAGTAATAGGACTGTGGTACATTGTCACAACTTTTATAATTTGTCATTTGATTAAGTAGACTACATTAAACAAAAAATAAGTTATTTTTTCACCTTTTAAAATTTGGGCTACATTTTTAAATTAATTATTTAGTGTTTGATTTGCATAAAATTTCATATAATCATGTTGTTTAGAGTGCTGATTTTGAATTTGCCATAAGCTATTTATTAAAATATCATGTGCTAAATTACAATATGTTTTGAATAGTTTATTGACTTACCAGCATTAACATTTTAGGGCAACTTCCATGAGGTTATGAAGCAGGACACTAGTAGACAGGTATCAAAATACTGTAGGAATATCACTAAATTCCATTTATTGCTTTATTTTACAGTTGAAAATATTTTTGAATAAACATGGCTTATTTGCTAATTTTTTGATAAAGAGACATCGCGTTTAATGTCACGCTCTTATAGTTTGGTTTGTTGGTCAAGGTGGAGTAAGGATTTTAACTCTGGCCAGGGGTAGTTTATTTTAATAGCCCTCTAAGCAGATAAAGGTACATTTCCTCTAAATTTTACTATTCCTACTGGTGTAGTTAACTGTAGATAGTCCGGTCTGGTAGTAATACACAGTGAAAAAACTTAAAAACTAGTATTTGAACGCTTTTAAGTTATTAAAGGGTCGCGATGGCTACAGAGAGAAAAGTTGTGGTCATTAACTACAAAAATTTGGAAATTCCTGTAGTAAAGTTTGTTATATTTTTTAATCTAAAATACACTATTTGAACAATATCTGTTAATCTAAATAAATATATTTAAGCTCAAGTAGATATTTAGCTCAGCTGCAGGCAGACTGAAATAAATAATAATTCAAGTTATTTCCTTATGCATTGAAAAAGTCTTGTAGCTTTAAAAATCCAGTATGAACAAATAAATATATTTAAATACACAGTTGCCTAAATGTTCGGTTAAAGGCTTGATTATTACCTCGAATTTAAAAAAAAATTGGGAACCCTCTCGCCCCCATTCTCAACATTGCCGTTCTTGTACTCTCCTTTGCAACTTGGGAATTTTTCTAATTTCAAAATGTTTAGAGTTGGGAAGAACACTGGTTCACCCTCCCCAAAATATATTTCCTGCAACACCCCTGCCAGTGTTTACCCTGTTATCCTAATCTTAGTTTGGTTAAACACCTGGCACCTGATATGTACCTAACGAAGGTTAAATTTTATTTTTCAGTGAAGAAATTTGTCGCGTTGTATTGACTCAGGTACCTCGAGATTCATCTACTGGTAAAAGGCCACGCTTTTCTTTGTATCTCTCATCCCAGCTCCTCTACGGAGTCTGTGTCATTCGACAAAAACAACTCAAGATGTTTCTCGGTTAGTAACTAATGTTATAACATTTATGTATAGTCGGCATACTATTGAAATAACTTTTGTTTGAACGTTCATTTATTTGTATGCCAAGTCATGTGGTCTGAAGTTTCACTTTTACGTTTTTTATCCATTTTGACAAATTTTAAGCAAATAGGAATCTTTTGTCAATGTCAGCCACACTACATTTTTTATAACACTTTTCTAACAATAGTCACTGGGGAAGAGGTTAAGTGTGTTTTGGATTATCTTTTATCTGCTTATATTTATAAAAAGAGAAACAGAAAAAAAGTTTGAATAAATTTAATTAGCTTATTTAAGTAGTTAGATAACTTAGTATGGCTCTCAAGCAGGTGAAAGTAAAAAAAAAAACTAACAGCATTACAAAACTCATGAATAGCGTATGTTATGGCAATGATATAATATACCTACTACACAAGATGAAACATGAAATAGGAATGAACAAGTAGGAGGGACAAACATAATATGGCTTTTACAGTGAAAAGACAAACAGTTCACATTTTCTACTGTTGCCAAAGAACACAAGTTTAAAATTGAATTTTAAATAAAATTAATCTTCATCACCCACTTCTTCATCTTAAATTTCATCCACGAAGAACTATTCAAATAGGAAGGAGAGTGGGAAAGGTGTGATAAAACCTTCTGAAAGGGAAAACAAAGGGATGCAAATAAAATTAGTAAATAATGACATGACACATATGTAGCAACATATTAAAAAGACAAAGATAAACATAAAGTATAAGTGATATTGCTTTTGTGTCCTATGTAAGTTGTACCAACAAAGAAAATTATTTATTCTGGAAGGTAGGTATAACTATTAAAGGGTCAATGTATGTCATCCATATTAAGAGTTTTTGTGTATGTGTGTTAATTTCAGATGAAATCAGCAACTTCTTCATCAGTGTTCACTCAACAAAATGGACAATAGACCTGCAGACAGAAAAACGACAGTGAGATAAATTAATTATTTTCAATCTATTATTGCAACAAAATACAGGTGTCTAGAAAATTGGAAAACACAAGCCAGAGAGTTTTGGGGAATAATTTGAAATTTTCAAAAACAAAATTGTTAATGTTATCTCCACCCATACACTCAATTGTGGGTGCATTAACTTATCCTTATGCCTTAGATTAAGTCATAACCCTTGTGTTAGAAATATACATTCAAAATAAAATCATTGTTATAGCAAATACTGACATTAGAGTATATAAAATAACAAAAACATTCTTTTTTTAAAGGATTTTAGTTCCAAATTAAAATGTTTCTCGAATACTTGTATCTTGAATATCCTTAAGAATGAAATATTTGAGGATTTCAAACCAACAATATCTAGATATGTGATTCAGGGTTCTTAGGTAAAATTATAAGAATGGACTTGAGCGATATTTAGAAAGAATATCATTGGTGAAGTTCCACTTAGCCTTGTTCTTTCCATTCTTCATTAAGTCACTAATAATCTTGTGTTTATAACACATTACCAAAAATAGTTATAATGTGTAATATATAATATGTTAAAAGATTTGTTTGTTAATTCTTAAAATGGCTTTGTTATGAGTCAATTAATAACCAATATGTTGTTCCTTTTAAACTAGAAGAACATAATTTTAGTTTTATTATATTTGGAAGAAGGTATAGGAAAGGTGGATAGAAACATATAAAAGGGACGAACACAATATGGCCTTTACAATGAAAAGAAGAACATAGTTCACACTTTACACTGCTATCAATGGACAAAGAAGTAATGGTTACCTCTTAATTTTAGTTTTAAAAGAGCATAATTAATATAATAATTAAAGATGGGTTTACTAACTTACTAATTCAAATCTTCATTTTACCTTGGAAATCCAAATCTTGAAACAAAAAATTGAACATAAGGGGAAATAGGAATATAACAGAATAAAATAGAACTAGTAACTAAATTCTCACATCTTTTACTTATAGGTTCATTTAAGTGTTCAATTAATGGTCTGAGCTCTGTTAAGGTTTTTCTATAATTATATTTGGGGCTGGACCACCACTAAGGAGTTTTAGTGCTTTAAAACAAATTCCACTTGAATATATTCATATATATTCTACATATATCGAATATCTTTAAGAATTCAAGGCAAGCGCGTAGAAAGCTGGTGGAGGTGGGGATCCACTAAAAAAATTTACTATTTATTTAACCAGTAAAAGTTTCTATATTTATATATGGACCCGCCCTATGGTCAGTCAAATTTCAAGGAGTCTGGACCCTCCTACCCCCTTTGAACTCTGATTTTCCATGCCTTTGGTTTTGAGGATCCCCTTCCTAATAATAATTATAGAATTATATATTTCTCAAAGAAAACCTTTTAGCTATAATTTCAGATATTGAAAATGGTCCTTGAGTGAATCAAATAATTGTGACTAAAGCAATATGGCTTATAAACTGTAATGAATTCCTGTCACTCTTATTTACACCCTCCAAAAATACTAGAGATGAGGTTTTTATATCCTCAAATCCTTACATATATTTGAGATTCGAAAAATAAATGTATTTGTTTTTATAAATTTTGTGTTTGAATTGGTTCTATAGGCCTAGCTCTTGCACTGCTTATTGGAAGTTTAGCTCAAATTAAATATTGGAAAAACTTTTAAACAATCATACCTCATATTATTAATTTACCATTTAACTGCATGTATTATAACAATGAATATTAAGAGAGAGTTACTCTTTTTTCGAGTGCAACTTAAGAATTAATATAATTAAAGTAAACCTCCTATATTTACATTGTTTTCTAAGAGTTGGACTCATATTTGAGATCCAGGATTCATAGGTAAAATTAAAAGCCAGACTTTTAAAATAGTGGATTTTACCCATCTTTTAAAAATAAGATTGTGTTATTGTTTTTTCTTAAAGATGTGTAGGGCCCCTAAGTACATCTCTTTAGTGATACAATAATTTCATACATATTTAATTTTTAGGAAAAAGAAACATGGTGAAAAACGAGGGGAAGATGACCTTCTTATTGGTGAGTATAGTTCAAAAACTTTACAGAATGCGTGAGGAAACCATTAGCTCTGGCTGAAGTTTTACTCCCAACTGGGTGTAGCTTTTCCAAAAATTGATTTTTTGTTATCTTTAACTGGGTATGGATTCTTGATAAATTGATTTTTTATTACCTTTCTGAGTGGATGCTATACCAATTATTTTGAATTAAGTTTCCTTGTCCTGTTCTGATATCTTAGATGGCTTATGCCACTGAAAGTTAGTAGTGGCACTGTTCATCTTTCCACCTGGTGTGTCTGACACTGACCTTAGCGCATACTGTTACTACCCTAATACTAAACAGGGGTGGCTAGTGAATTATTGCAAGGGCAAGCAAGGATCAACAGAAGTGAAACAGTAAACGGTTTCCTCCCCTCACTATTCGTTTATCAAACACATATACAAAAACTCAATGAGTAAATACATGTGGAATGACTTTAAAATTCAAGTTTAATAATTAATACTGAATGGGAGGAAATTGTTTACTAGTACAGTTCAGTCAAGTTTGGCATGCACTGCTGACAATTCATGAGCCGCCAGTGAGACTATTAAATATATTTGTTTTGTGAGCAGATATTCAGAGAAAGAAACAGAAACTGGACATCGGTGTGTTACCGCCGGATCTTCCAGAGCAGGCCCAAACATTGACATTTCCAAATGTTGTTGACGATGTGTCAACCATTACATTGAGAGATTTAAACATTCCACGCCCACAGGCAGAGGAGGCAAGTATTACCATCTGGAAATAATTAATTAATATCAGATACATTTTAAAACTACTTAATTTTTCGCAAATTAGAAGTAAAATAGTATAGGAAAAATATAGGGGCCTAGATTATGTTTGATTCAAAAATGCAAACAAAGAAGTAGATATCTAAAATAGATTAGGTTTCTATAAACATTGAAAGGCAGAGCCTTCACTTTTACAATAAGAATAATGTTTTAAAATGTGCTGGATCATGGGTTAAAGAAACTGCAAATTCTTTGATTTTTTCTATTAAATGTACAAATATGCAAGTTCTGCCTTTCTATTCATGTAATCCTATTTTCACTTCTTATTAGATTATTTATAGATCTGGTGGTTTTCTTTTGTAATATTTTTAAAGCACTTGATGGAGCTGCCTACTTTAGGAGAACTACCTGTAGAATTCTTGAATGGAGACCTCGATGCACTCCTGAGATCAATGACGGAAGATTTACGTGAACATGTGTGAGTTTTAAATTTTAGAATGGAGGAAAATGTGAGTACTTTGGCGATTGTAAGCTTTATTAAATGGTGCAAATTGTTTACTAGTGCAGGTCAAAAACCACTCTATCCATCTCAAAACTTCGCTTTTGTGATGAAGAATGGGGAATAGTTTTTACTCTTATGCTAAGTTGCTAATACAGGGTGATTTACACACATCTATAACAGATTATGCCTTAAAATATGAGTGAAGAATGACCCTAGACATGGTACGATACCTAGATAGCTCACTGGTTATAGAATTGGTGTATTAAGCCAAAGGTCCCGAGTTCTATTCCTGTGTCCAGGTGCCAGTTTTCAATTTAAAGAATAAAACAGATAAATTTCATGGAAGTTACTTTGTCAGGAAATTCTATCAAAGTTTTGGAATTTGTATGTACTCATTAAAACAATAAGCAACTTTTATTTATAATAGCCAACATAACATCTTTCTTCCAGTTAATACTCACCACGAATCTCTTTAAACACATTTTTCCCAGATGAGCATACTAATCTCAAATCTCAAAGTCAAAATGTGATTTTCGTGTCATCTCTGCACCCCTCTACTGCAAGTATTTAGCCAAAGTTTAGACATGGTTTAGCAAATGGGAGAGATTTCGATTATGTTGTTAGGAAGAAGAAACTATAAAAAGTATGCGTCTAACAACAATTTTAAACTATAGTATTGGTGTAAGGAGTTTTTTTTTATCTCACTGAAATCTAACTTAGATTGCACTACTTGACAGACCATAGCTTTAGGCTAAAATCCTTTAACCCCTTTAAAGAATAATATAATTTCAAAATGGGAATGTGTCTAAAAATATAATTACATTGAGTTGTGATCTTAATAAAAAAATAATTTAATATAGTAAATATTTATACATATAAACCATATTGGTTCTGGAAAACTTGGAAAATTCAGGGTATTATAAGATATAGTTTGGCTGGACATTGTAATATTGGATATTAGTAACTTAAGTCCTTTTATAGGAAGAACCTTATCTGACAGCAAGAAAAGTTACTATATCTACTGTCAACATATATTTGGAAAAAGGTACAGGAAATGTGGATAGAAAATAATCAAAATATATCAAAGGAAACAAACATAAAATATCTCTTACAATGAAAAGAAGAAAATGGCTTGTACTTTACAATGCTGCCACTGGACAAAGAAGTATTGGCTACCTCTTGAATAAAATCTATCGCTACCGCCCAATCCCCTGACCTAGGTTTAGTTTTATTGGAACTCATTAGGGAGGTAACAATAAATTTTATTCAAGAGGCAGCCATTATCTCTTTTTCCAGTGGCTGCAATATAAAGTGCGAGCTACATTCTTTTTTTCACTGTAAAAGCCATTTTGTGTTTGTTCCCTTTAATATTTTTTCCATCCAAATTTCCTGTATCTTCTTCCAAGTATATGGAGGGGGAAAAAATCCCTCAAAGAAATTGATTGAATCTACTTTCACATAGTCATCTATTAAGTCATGAAATCTGCAGCTATCACTTTTGGTATCGGTGTGTATTTTCACTACCCATAAAATAGTAAAATGTTATAAACTTTTCCCACAAAATTATGAAAGGGGCTTTTTTAGTGATCATGCTATAATTCACCTGGGATCATCATCATAATCACCTGTTCCAGCCTGTGGCTGAGTCAGTTTAGTAAAATGCCTCCATCGTCTTCTAACCTCCCACCATTCTTCATCTTTTAATTTATTCCATTACTTTCCTCTCACTTGAATACTTTCTGTTATCTGCTCCTCCCATCTCTTTCTTGGCCTCTCTTGTGATCTTTTCCTACATACTTCATATAAAACATCTTCTTTGGCATCCTATCTTTTTCCATCCTCATTACATGCCCATACCATATCGGTCTTGCATCCTCTACTATCTCAAGTACTCCCTGTACCCCTACTCTTTTTCGAATAACTTCATTCCAATGGCCTCCACTTTCCTAGTCTCTCTTACATTCAATGTCCATGTTTCTCTTGCATATGTGGCAATACAAAGTTCACCCTGTACAACACTTTCTTACTTTTCAAGGGTACTTATATTCTCCATAACAGATATCTCACACACCTATAGAACAAATCTCTTTGTTGTCCACTTATTACATCCTCCCTACTTCCAGCTTTCGCCTCAATCACGCTTACAAGGTATTTTACATTTTGCACTTTTCTCAACTCTACTCCATCCAACTTTATAGCTTTATTAGGCCTTGTCATTACCATCACTTCACACTTTGCCATGCAAATTTCATTCCACACACTTTTATTTCCTTATTCCATTCTTATAGTTCCTGTACTTCCTCTGTCTTCTCACCTCGTACCATCAAGTCATCAGCAAAAATTATGGCTTTCATTCTTCCCTCACCTGAGTTTTCCTGCCAATTTGTTCCTGAACATTTCCATTGTCATTACAAATAGTAATGGTGAAAGGGCACTCCCTTGATTCACGGAATTTTTTATTTGGAACCACTCCATCCTCCCACTCCGTCTTAACACAACTCCTGTTATCCTCATACGTGCTTTTCACTATCAATACAACTTTTCTTTCCATTTTGGCCTCCTCCATCGCTTTACAAACTTTATTTTTATTCACGCTATCATATGCCTTCTCCACATCCATAATTAGCATTACCAAATCTTTCACATATTCATACCTTCTTTCCATCAACTGTCGAATGGCAAAGATTAAGTCAGTCGTAGACCTCTGTTCCCTAAATCCGTTCTGTTCCTCTCTCCACCTTGTTTTTATTTTATATCTTATTATTTTTTCAGTATCTTCTCATATATTTTCATACAGTGGCACATAAGTGTTATCCCCTTATAGTGTGTACACCTCTTCCTGTCTCCTTTCTTGAAAATATATATTAAAACTCACTTTTTTCAGTATTATGGCACCTTGTTCTACTTCTAAATGACTCACCACCCTGTATAATTATTGTACATCTACTTCACTTACTGAACTTATCATTTCTACCATCAGTTCATCCACACCCGGAGCTTGTTCTTGTTTCATCCTCTTTAATGTGTACTCCACCTCTTTCCATGTAGGAATTCTTTCCTCCTCTTCTGCTATTCCTCCCTGCTCCTTTGTTTCACTCTCATAACTTTCCTCTTCCGCGTTGAACCTCTTCCCAAAATATCTCATCCATAGTTTCTTTTCTTCCTCTACTGTTTTCAATGTTCCTCCTTCTTCACCCATCATTCTAACGTCTTTTCTCTTTCCCTCTGTTTCTTACTTGCCTATATAACATTTTCTTACTTCCTTCCACATCCTGTTACAGCATTTCTGCCAATTTTTGCATCCAATCCTTTCTATCTTCTGTAACAAGTTACAAGTTAAAGCTATTTCAAATGGGGCAACACTCACCCACCGCCCTTAATGAACTCCAACACAATAGCACGTGCTCTGGCCTCCGCTCTGCAATGCTCTACATAACTGACTCAAAGGAGCTTTCGATCGAATGGCTGCTCGGGGCTCGATCCACGCCCGGTCGGAAACAAAGACTGAGGTTCCACATGGCCACGCCAGTGGCAATTCCGGTGTTATGATAGTCTCGAACATTCTACTTGTTGCTAAGACCTTCTTTTCTTGTCGTGTTTGTTCTTTCTATCTACCCCCTCCTTCCCTTGCCCCTTCTGTCTGTGGATACAATTAAGAGTATATATTGGGACGTTGGTTTTCAATGGTCACTCATTATACCACCGACTGACCTAGGTGAGGATGGCAACTAAGAGACCGGGATATATATTTTAATTATTCTAAATTCTCTTTCGGCGTAACGGGGGGGATTTTCATCAAAATTATTGTCTGGGACTTAAACGCTCATAATCTTTAAACTTTGAAATGTTTCTCACCGCTCGTGGCAAATGCGGTCGCCTTTCTGTCTCCTTATGTGAGCTTTAATTCATTTAGTCTGTGCGATTTCTCTTTAATTGTATATCTAATTTAATGAATGTATTTACAGGCCAAGTTGTGGCAAACTTTGCGCCTCGGGCTTACCACCCGTTCTTTCTTGAGTTTGTTAGCATATGTATAGTATTTGCAGTTATCTTGTTAACTGATCAAACATAGAGCTCAGGGCACTAGAAGGTTAGTTTGGGGCTTAGTCCTAAGATAGATTCTTGTATTATTACCGTTCAACATTATGTTGGTTTCTTTTGGGTTTGAAGGCGCATATTTATTTTTCTTGTTATTATTACCTAAGTTTAAATGTTTGTTTGGCTTTACGGAGGAGTATCTTTTTTTTTTGCGCTTATTACTCAAGCTAAAGGAACTATCAACTTTTTGCCTCTCTGTAAAGGGCTATGTAAATACCTAATTTATCATGATAAATGATCATGATCATTGCGTTTTGCTTGAAGGCGCGTGTTTGGCTAGTTTCCCATATTAATTCTAATGATAATTAATGTAGAATATTAGATAGGAGTAATAACGGAATTAGCGTATAACCCGAACGGGTAGTAAGACGTGGTGCTAAATATTATTATTAATAATGGCGTTATTACTTTTCTCTTTAAATGCACGGGATATTCAACTTTGAACTATAAACTTCCATGATAACTATTAATATGAGTGTTGTACTGACAACCAGCTAATTACTATATGTTTCCTTCTCTATTTTCAGGCATTGTAAAGTCTACTGATTCCATTATCTAAATCGAGTTTTTATATCTGAGAGGATAAGCGCTTCACGCCATGTTATTATATTTTGTTCCAATTATGTATTTACCATTTTGATTATTCTAAATAAAATAAACAAACTTTGTTATTGACAGTTAAACTTCTTGGCTGATTTTCCCGTCACTCTTCCAAATATTTTTTAATATTTTCACAAGAGGTTTATACTTTCTGTAAAACTAGCTTTGCTCTTTTTCTCTTCTCCCTATATTCTTCCTCCGTTTCTTCATTTCTAGTCTTAAAACTCCTTCTGAAAGTTTTATTCTTATCCTCCACTGCTTACTTCGCCCTGGTGTTCCACCAGGGTGTCTCCTTCCACTTCCTCTTATTACTTGTCCTGCCACATACCTCCTCTTCAGCTTCCACCATGAACGGTTCTTAAACCTTTCCATTTAACCTCTACACTCTTCATCTCCTCCTTGGATATTAAGCTTTTTGCCTTTCTTAGGTGCAGCTCTCTTTCCTATTCATTTTTTTATTCTCCACGCCCTTATTCTTCTTTCTTGTCTTACTACCTTTCTCCTACATTACCATCCCTTTATGTCTGCCACCAACAACTTGTGGTCACTGCCTAGGGACACATTTTTTATTACCATGATATTTAAGGTCTGCCTTTTCATTTCTTCACCCATGAGAAAGTAGTCTCACAGACTTTGCTCCCCATCCCAACTCTATCTAGTGATCTTATTACTTTCTCTTTCCTTTTTATACCAGTTGTTTGCCACTTTCATTTTATTTCTTGCACATAACTGCAACAGCCTTCTACCCGCCTTGTTTCTATCTCCCCATTCTTCTTTCTCCAACACCTCCTCAAACCCTCCTTTTTCTTTTCCTACTTTTGCATTAAGATCACCCAATACTACCTGCGATAAAAGTAGTAAGCTAGGGGTAGGGTGAACGCCTGTTGTGCACTCAGTAGGAAGTAAACCTCTTTTAATGGTAGGTACTCTAGATTATCCATGGGAACTACTCTAGCAGTAGCCTAATCCAATGGTGTAGAAAGGGGTAAGGGGCCAAGTTGATTCAGACCCTTCACTTTACTATAGGAGGTCCATATTAATTACTCATAAAATCTTTTATTGGCTAAATGTATAGTACAATTTTCTAAAAGATCCCTTCATAAAAAAAATTAGCTATATACTTTCTTGGTAATATCTCTTTTGAATCCAGATCAATGAGAAAATTATTACAGAGTGTTGAGTATTCAGGGTTTTCAGAAAGTTTGTGACACTTATGCCTTAGTTGGGTCAAAAGTTTTTTTTACCACCAGTTAAATGAAAAAGAAAATAATGTTTAAGATTAGTTGGTTAACTTATTTTATGTATTTATTTATTCCAAAGTGAGAGACCACCAGTCATAGAGCCGTTGCGTGAAGATACAACCTTGCTGTCGATGAAACAATCTTTGCTGGATCCGTCAACCTCTGACGCAACTGGGTAAGTTTGAAATAGTCCTTGATAAATAATCTCTCATTTGTAGTTTTTATAGTTTTTATCATTTCCATCTTGAAATGTGTTATTCTAAAATAACCAAATAATTGAACTTTTGTAAGAGAAAAGATTGAGAACATAAAAACTAAAAATAATGTTGGACACACTTTTTATCTAATTATATTTTATTATTATCTAGTAATAGTTCTTTAGTGTTGGTACTGGCTCTCAGTAGTTTATACTATACAAATTAATATTACAGGATCATGAGACTAAATTTTGAGGCACCCATTTATGTCAAAACCCTAAATACATGATAATGGCATACATATTTCATGAAACCAATTTTACAAGCTTCGAGCATGGTGAAACTACTGAACACACTTGGCCATAGCCTTGTTATCAAATTTAAAAATATTTCTGACTGTGTTTAATCCCCTGCTATGAAAATCCAGGTATAAAGATTGTTTAATGTATAAATACCCCTTTTGAACAAAAAATTTTTTCACATTTTGTCACAAGAAAATTGGAAAGAATATGTTGAGCCTGGTTTTATAAACATGTCTCCAATCTTATGCTAAAGAATAAAAGTTAGTTTTAAGTACACATAAAATTTTATTTTAGTCATAGCTTAGTGCTAAGTTTTACCATCACTAATTAAGGTGGCAATGTAGAGAACATGAGAAAAGGCTAGTGTTTTCCCAGTTTCTATAGCAAAACATTTTTGGCCAAAATAAATAAAATTGTGCTTCAGTACAAACATAGAGTTTAATTTTCTTCACATAGTGATATCAACAGTTGTTGAATATCTGTCATGAGTATAGCGGCATTAGGCAACACACTTTTCAAATGAAGAGAAAAAGTTGACATTTCAAGACATCCTTGTCATATATTCATCACTTCTATGGTGTGGAGGGAGTTCCTATCTACAGATCCAGAAGATCTGGGTTTGATCCCCTGTGCTTCCAAAAATGTATCTGTGAAGCAGTGGGTCTGTAACGGGGTCAAACTCAGACTCATGAGGACAAATGAGCAGCTACTTGAATAAAGAAGTAGCGACTCCAATTTGGAAAACTGAGATAAACGGCCAGAATGCTCATGCTGACCACATGGCAGCCTTTATCTGCAAATAATGTAACTATCATTGCTAACGGTGGCGGCTACATGATCTGTATAGCTATCTTGCGAGCTCACACCATGGAGTTAAGGTCACCATGGGAAGATAATTAAAGTCTATGTTTGTACTGAAGAAATATTTGATTTATTTTGACCAAAAAAAGTTTTTATATGAAAACTGCAAAACCACTGACATTTTATCGTGTCCCCTACATTCCCACCTTAAGCAAGTTGTTGAGTATCATCTCTTCATGTATAAAGCTAATAAAACAAAAATTTACAGGCTACAGAAGTCGAATTATCTTATAGATAAATGTTACTTTACATTCATCCAAGGAAGAAAAACCTGGATTTAAATATGGTACAGTATAAGCTCTATTATCTTGGTTAATTAAAGGGAGGAGTTGAAAAAAATATTTGTATAATCCAGGGTAAATTTAATCTTTCATCACTTCCCAAATGAACACTTCATTACCAAACATGTTTATTAAGAAATATATGTGGTTTGCCGGCGTAAACACACTATCCAATCAAACCTCCAGTCAGCACTAAGATATAAACCAATCCCCCACCCCTACACATACAAAGTGGGTTTATGGCTTCAGACTACTACAAGGTCAACAGGAATTCTAGTTCACATGTAGTTGGGTTAGAAAAAAAAACCTGGATGAACACACAGATAAGCCGAAAAACCTGCAGATGAATAGTTTGGTAGTTTACGGTAAGTTTTCTAAAAAACAAATGTTTGTAAACATTGTATTTTGTTTTCAGTTCTAGGTTAGAACATAGACCAGATGAAAGTGAAGAAAGAGCACAGGTTAAGTCTAGTATAGGCATGATGTTGAAAGCAAGCATTGCTTCTCCAGCTATTGATCCAGAACCTTCCAAGAAAATTCCAGCCCTAGAACCAATAGACGAGCGGCAAAGTACTCTGCAAGATTTACCAACTCATAAACAAGTCCCTGCAGAGCCACAGCCAACAGAAGTGGTGCCGGCTATACCAGCGCCTGAAGATACTGAAGAACAGATTCCTCCGCCTGTTATTCCAGATATTCAACCTGTTGAGGAACAGATACCTCCGCCTGTCTTACCTGCTGATGAGGTTGTGTTACCCAAGAAGGGGAAAGATCGTTCCAGAACAGTGAGAGAAGAACCAGCTCAACCAGTGGTACCAGATCAGCCATTACAGCAACCAGATAAACCGGCTGTTTCCCCCATAAGTGAAATTATTCTGGTGGATATCTATTTAAACTAATTTTACTATTCATATACTATTTCGTGGCTTTTTGCAAAGTTTTAAGTATAGGGCACCTAAGAATATATAAAATAATTTGGGGGAATATTCTGAAATATTGTAAAGTTCAATAAATAAATCAATTTCAATATAATTTGGTATTATTTTATGGCAGTACATAAGATATTGTTTGAGAAAAAGTTACAAAACACCCTTATTGACTCATCAGCCATTGTACCGAATTGGGTATTAAACCTAAATCTCAACCTTATGGTTAAGAGTCTTAGGTTGTTAAGCATATAAAAAAAACCTTTTTCTGATCACATATTTAAAATTACTTTAAATCTTAAATTGTACTATGATACCTCTAGTTTGCAGTCTGAATTTCATCTCAAATATTGGACAGTTGTTTATTTCCTTAGTATGTGATTGTAGGAAACGGGAGAGTTACAGCTGGAACCACCTCAGAGTACAGTGCCTAGGCGACAAGTACCAAGACGCCGTCGACTGATTATTGACAAGAACACCAAGTATCCAATTGATGTAATCAGGGCCAATACATTGGATTATTCAAATACAATGAGGACACAGGTGAATACATATAATTTTGTTGACCTTTAAGACCTGACTTCATAGGTGCTCTCAAATATTATTGTTTTAAGAAAGGAATAGTTTATTTGAATATATTTTTATTTAATATTTTATTATATTTCAAGAGCCCTTTTCACCCCAAAAGTGAAAAATAACTGAGTAGGTTAATATTTTACATTGTACCACCCACCTTTACCCTCTTTTATTATTTAATGAAGGCAATAATGCTGATATATAAAAACTTTGTGTTGCAATGTGTGTGAGACTTTTTCCACTTTATAAACCAGAAGAAATAAAGAGGATGTCACATTTGTGCATTGCAGTCTTCCCACATTATTTCATGTAGGTAATACAGTTCGAACCTGGCATCACATTGTAGTGTGGTTTTCTGTATTATTCTTTTGAAGACAATAGTAAGGAGATCAGTAATAGCAAGTGTAAGAAGAAAAATGCACACGAGTAAAGGATGAAGAATGGTGGAAGCTGACCCAGCCACAGACTGGAAGCAGTATGTGATAATGCAAGAGGGAGACCAGTGAAACCATTAATCATTATTTAAAGAAAAAGAAAATTAAAAAACATATTTTATTGATCCCATTTTCACTATTTTTAAGTGTTTGTTCCCTTTTATATGTTTTATATCCACCTTTCCTGTACCTTCTTTCAAATATATTTGCAAGTGAAGAATGCATAAAACTAAACTTAAATGCTATTTCTAGTAAACATAATGATTTTCCCAATATCCTGGGTGAGATTGGTTTTCAAGCATCTCTAGACAGCTATTCTCAAACTTTTCACTAAGAACTGCTCTTTTCTTCCTGTGTTTTTTGTGTTTCTTTGGATAGTAAAGGGATATTTTCTCAAATTTATGAAGAAATAAAGAGCCAAATTAATAAATGTTTCGAGTTGCCTTCTTTCCCTATCACTTTTATTACATTATTTTACACTGTTTTAATGTATTTCCATTTCATTAAACACTTATTCATTTTTTATATAAATAAATTAAAAATAATTTCCACAATTTTAATTTTTAATTTATACCATATATATATACATATATATATATATATANTATATATATATATATATATATATATATATATATATATATATATTTTGTTTCACTTTAAGTTGAATGTGTAGAAATGTATTTAATATTAATTTTCTTTAAAT
Source organism: Timema douglasi (assembly GCA_901482245.1). Classification (NCBI taxonomy): domain Eukaryota; kingdom Metazoa; phylum Arthropoda; class Insecta; order Phasmatodea; family Timematidae; genus Timema; species Timema douglasi. The sequence continues at coordinate 160,488 of CABEEJ010000242.1, read as the reverse complement.
AATTCATGATTTGAAGCAGTCATATGTTATGTTATTTTTAACCATTTGACCCATTCTAGGCATGATTTTTTGTTTCAGAGTGTGCGAGAAGACATTATACGAGTAGGTGTACAATGGCAGTCTCCTTCAGATTTACTTAGCCGTCCTGGTAAGGCTATGCCACACTTTCGACATTTATTTAATAGAAACCTGCAGACATCGCGGGAGGAGCTATTTGACTTGAAGAAACCCTTGGAACACTTCAGATATGACCCAGAGGTACTTGCTGTGGGAAACGTTCTTTATTTACAAAAAAACATAGATTAAGGGGAGGGGCTATTGAGAGAGATATAGAACCAGCATGACACAGTTAGCGCATTGTATTGGTTTATTTAATTACTTTCAGATTTGGCAAAAAATAAGGGTTAAACTTCTCATGGATTGGCTATACTCAAGTGGTAATGTATACAAATGTGATGATTTAAACTTGATAATATGTACCGGTATTAAATTTTTTTATATCAATGAATTAATCATTTTTATAGTAGGTCAGTCAGTCACTCTAGACCAAGGGTTGGCAATAGGTCGATTTCAGAACAATTTTCAGTCAATCGCATAAGAAAACTATATTATCACGAAAAAGCAAGTGTTTTTTTTTGCTATCCTATTATGGCACAACAGCTTATAAGTAGGGCCATAGTGTAACCCATCAAGGTAAGACTGACACCTTTCAAGGGGAATGGAATGTACATTTTATTTATTTTAATTATTTTCTATAAAGGCACAGAGATAAGTATTGGAGGAAATATCGAAATTAAGGAATAAATACAAGGTGTATAGAAAAAAAAAGTGTTAATAGTAGAGTGGATAAACGAAGGGTGATTGCCGGAACTTTGATAACGGTCCAAAAATATTGCCAACCCCTGCTATAGATTGCAACGTGCGCACGCACACACATATAGGCTTACACATATATATAATACTGAAACTTGCAGTGTATATAATAATAGAATATATAATATATATATTGGCCGCAAAAATTTCTCTGTTATTATAAATAAGGAATATTTCTGAAAGCTTAAATATAATTTGTAACTGAAAGTGTGAAGAGTAAACAGAAAGGAAAAGAGAAGTGTGTTTGTTTCGATCAAGGCCTAACCTAACTATTTTTTTCTATTCTTTCAGTTTAGCTTTATTCCTTACATATTAGTGTATGCTGTATGGTGTTTCCACATTGTTTTCATATATAATTATAGTAGAGTATGTGTGTGAGTGTGTGTGTGTGTGTATTAAAAGACACACAAGGAAATGACATATATTAATAAATTTAAAGTTTAAGTGAAATGAAGCGTTAGGAACTAGACACAGTTAGGGGAAGGAAAATTATGACAACTGCCTCATCAGGCAAAGTGTAAATATAGTGTCTGTGACTGATTTGATTTAACCCAAGACTAAGTTAGTTATTCACAAGATAAATAACAATTCAATGTTTTATTACCTTTGAATATTTTGTGAATAAAAAAATGTATTCTGGAACATTTATAGTATAGAAATATGAAGTAGTCTTGCTCTTTATTCAAGTTTTATGTTAATAGATTGGCCGAGAGAGAATTTCCTTGCTGTCATCAAGAAGAGGATCAAGCTTCAGTGGTTCAGGAACACCAAGAGAAAGGTCGGAATTTTAAGAAAAAATATAATTTTCTGCAACAAAAAAGTTGAAAAATTACAATTGTACCTGGAATCTTTGGCTTGCTGGCCCAACGCTTTGCTACTGAAATGCCAAGTTTGTCTTGCACACATTGTCAAGCAGCTATAATTAAGCTGGATAGGATAGAAGTAGAACATTGTTAACCTTAAATCAGAGTCGGCTCAAGTGTTTCATACTCCTTAGGCGAGACTTAATTTGCACCCCAGTTGTATTCTTTACCATTCATCTGCCTATCTATCCATCATGTTTATTATTGGCCTGATACGATTTTAGTAAGAGTTAATATGAGTATTCATTCAATTTATTTCTCATTAAAAAATTTAATGAATGAATAAATATTTAAAAAAATATATTGCCTCCTAGGGCGCATAAAATTGACTTGCACACCAACGTCCTTAATGTTGCTACATTACTGAAAATATGGTAAATTATAGTAGTCTACCGGTACTTTAAAAATCACATAGATGATGGACACTGACATCACCAGCAATGTAGTTTGAGCGATAAATATAGTTAGGGTAAAAGAACAAAATTCAAAAAACCAACAAACAGATATGCAGTGGTAAATAAATGTCTCTAAATTTATTTTTGCTTTATTGGGTACAGACATTTGTTATATTTGGAAAGAGGTACAGTAAAGATGGACAGATATTAGAAATCTATAAAAAGGAATTAACACAATATGGTTTTTACATTGAAATGAAGAACACAGTTCACACTTAACATTGCTGCTAATAGACAAAGAAGTAATGGCTGCCTCTCAAAGAAAATTGATAATCACATCCATTGTCCACTTTATATCTTTTCCTTTATGTTAATCCTTTTATATGCTCCTATCTAAGTGGCATTATTCTTTGCCAATTTTGTTTCTCTCCCTTTTGTGTTTTTTTTGTTTCCTCTTTTATGAAGTCCCGTTGCATGTTTCACACTCTCTCCTGGTGAGTTCTGATGAAACCTAGGTCAGGGGATTGGCCAATAATGATCGATTTTCTCTAAGAAGCAGCCATTAATGCTTTGTCCAATGGCAGAAATGTAAGTATGAATTGTGTTCTTCTTTTCATTGTAAAAGCCATATTGTGTTTGTCCCTATTATATGTTTCTATCCATCTTCCCTGTACCTTTTTCCAAATATAATCGAAAGAATAATTGTATTATATTTGGAAAAAAGGCTATAGGAAAGGTGGATAGAAACATATAAAAGGGACGAACACAATATGGCTTTTACAATGAAAAGAACACAATTCACACTTTACACTGCTGCCATTGGACAAAGAGTCAATGGTTGCATCTTAAAGAGAATTGATTGTCACCGCCCAATCCCTCTACCTAGGTTTCATTCCTATAAGAATTCATCAGGGAGGAGCGTAAAATGCGCAACGCAATTTCCTAAAAGAAAGGGGGGAAACACAAAGAGAGAAAGTGAAGAATGATAGGATTATTTTTTAACACCAAAATAACCTATTATATTTTTTTGGGATGTGCCCCTTGGATCTGTGCGCTCTAGGCAACCACCTAGTTTCGCTTAGTGGCCATGCCTAAACCAAAGAGCTTGGGGTTCAATTCTCATATGCATGTGTAACTTTTGAATATATATTTGTAAACTGCGCATAAGCTGTATCAACTGTTGATTTCAATATATTGTATGTATAGGACCCTAAAATCCCTGAGTATCCTTGAATTAATAAGGATGTTCAATATTCAAGGATTCAAGAAATTATCTGATTCTATAAATTGAAAAAATAATTAATTCAGTATGAACCTGATTTAGTGCAGTTTGATATACTGCAGATTCAGATATAAAGGGGTGAAAAATATGTTTCTTGGAAGAAAAAAACTTTACAGTAGAAGCCTGATATAGCGCTGTTCAATATACTGTAAATTCAGATATAACACAGTAAAGAATATCATTCCCAGAAGAAGAGAAAAAAATTTTTTTACTACATTAGTGAAATTATTACTTAGATTCAGTAAATAGAGCAATTCTGCACTATCATTTTATCACTAGGCTCGCATCTCCGACACCTAGGAGACAATAACCCAAGGTAAGCATTGCTGTCCTTGAAATCCAACAGCCAATCAGCTACTACTTGCTTCCCCTCACCCTCTTGTACACAGGTGTTAAGTCTGTGTATCATACATTCGTATAGTGTCGAGTCTTGAGTTCAGTGCATGTGTTGTGATGTCACAGCTCACCTTCTTATATACCATAGTCATTGGTTAAGCTATAACATGGGAGTGATGAACCGCACTATATTGATATTCCATATTTTGAATTTGTTTTAGAACTTTGATACTACTTATTTATTAGTGGTGACTTAGACCAACATAATTTTAGTAAAAACTTAATAACTAGACCCCATACCATTAATTCACCATTTGTTTAACTGAATAGATAATGTGTAAATGTAAATATTTAGTTTACTATTTCTACTTTCTACAGAAACTTTAGAATTAATGTATTAAAGTAAACCTTATATATTGACCATGTTTTCTGAAATTTGAATTTGTAGTTTATATATAAACTTAATATTAGAATTTGTAAAGTAGTTGATTCAACCTATCTTTATTGTATATAAAAGTTATTTTTATACAAATAATTAAATGTGTACAATTCAGTGGAACAAAGAGGCAATCAGATTTAACTGTATGTTTCTAATTAATGTCTATTAAATAAGGGATGATCTCACAGACCGCCTTAAAATAATGAGTGATGAATAATCCATGGAGACATGATAACAAATAAATCCTGAGCATAGGACAAACCTGTAAACCTATGTTTTAAATCTAGAACATTGGCTCTAAAAGTCAGAGATCTTGGTTTTATTCTCATGTGTAGATGTCACTTATCGACATATATTTTAAAAATATTTGTGAATTACACATACTTTCTTATAGCCTAAATCTAAAACTACTAAATATCAAAACTGCATCACTTTTGAAGAAAAAAAAATCTTTATGTTAATCAATTCAAAAATTAATATTGAACAAAATTATCAAAGAAGCCACAAGGTTTATTAAATATATCTCAAATCCTAAAGTTTGCAAAAATAAAAAATATCTTAAAGATGACTTAACAAATGTATGCTTTTAATAAAGGTTATTTTAATGAGCACAGGTTTAATAATAGTTTAAATTAGAAGGGATTGCAAAACAGTCACTTGAGTAAGGCTGGCTGTCCCTCCTAGTTTGAATCATGCATCTAAAAAAAAAAATTTAATCCTGTTCATAACTCTTTATTAGTATATTTTTAAATTACATTTTTAGTGATAAATTTTTCATATGCATGCTGTTTGTGTATGTTTGTACCAAGTTTGTCAGTTTCTAGGTATTAAATAATGTTTTATCACTGTTCATGTATATAACACCATAATAAATTGGACTTCCTCGTTTAGATGGTATTCAATGTGATTATTCTTTCAGGTCATCGGGTGCTCAACCTTTGCAAGCTGTCATTGGTACGTAAGCTACTGATAGATTAATTTAAAGTTAAACTTATTTATTTATTATAATACAATAGAGAAGTCATGTAGGACAGATAATATAATTTATAGGGCCACAAAATCACAAATTTTGTTTTTCAACAGTTTAATAATGGATATTCAGGGTTAACCAAAAAACAGGCCAGCAGAGCCATAGCCTAGAGCACCATTGTTTAGGGATGCCAAAGTTCTTAAAAAAAATTATGAATTAAAATATTCTTTTAAAAGCATTTATTAATGTAGTTACCTGCCTCAGTGGCGTAGTTGGCTAACTCGCTAGTTGTGTTGAGCTCGACCACCGAGGACGGGGAGATTGAGGTTCAAATCTCGGTCGGGTGAACTGGGGGTGATTTTTCCTAAATGGTTTTCCACGCAAATGCGGGTTCACTTCCTTTAATTCAACCTTTTAAACTCCCAATCCATTAGCGTAATTAGTACTTAAAGTGTATAACCTGAATGGGTAGTAAGACGCGGTGCTAAATAATAATAAGAATAATTAATGTAGTCTGTCGCAGAGCACATGTGAAATACATTATTACCTACATTACAGGAAATAGAATTTGAAAAGGGGCACATAAGGTGTGTGATTGCAAACACTATATACCTAGTATATAGATATAAACATACCTATATACATTCAAATTGTGTGGCTCTTTGTTCTTGTCATGCCTTTAGTTAATGTAAAACTCATACAAGTTTGATAATGCGCACTACACACCTTGTTGCACATCATCCTAGCCGGCATTCTCTGCTGACATATGTGTGCTCATGTTGATACTTATTCCATTGTTCTTTTTGCTGTCAATTTAATCTTTCTCTGAAGATACTTGCCGTTTTCAGTTGAATTTTTACCCAAGTTTTCAACTGTTTATGTAAATATATTACATTGAAGTCAAGAAGTGTTATGTGATCTATTATTATTCTTAATTTTAAGCTAAACAGTTTTTAGTGTATTGAAAAACTATGGTTTAAATATAGCTAGTGCAAGTACTCGCCTGCTTTTATTTGGTGTCATATGTTTTCCCTAAATAATCTTGTATTTTGATCTGAGATTTTAAGAAAGTTATCGCCTATTGTGAATATATTATGTTATTATTATTTATTAGCACTACACCTTACTACCCGTTCGGGCTATACACGCTTACGCTAATCATTGTGTAATAGGCCTCGCATTCTACACATTCACAAGTTGTGATTAATGCACATCTTGTCAGAGGTTAAGGAAGGGTTTGGCAACCAGATAAATCTGTGCTAGGACTGAGGATTGAACCTCGAACCCACAACACAGAAGTCTGACACCTTGCCCCTAGACCACCAGGTCACCCCAATATGTTATGTTGAAGTATTTAGGAAGTTAGGTTTAGGTTTACGAACGAAATATTTTATTTCATACAACAATTGACATTAATATATTATATTCTTTTAAAATTATTTAAACTTTCCGTAGTGACAATGAGTTTATTTTTGGCATATGTACAGTTAGATAATTAATTATAAGTGTTAGATGAGAACAAACCGATTTCATGTTGCCTAATAATCTATCAGCTAGCTAACAGAATCTAAAATACATTATTGTGGAATTAGTTATTGGTACAAATTTTCGATTCTTTTTAACATAAATAACAAGATATAAGAGATCATCATCAATTGTTTCCTGCCTGTGGCCGGGTCAGTTTAGTAAAAAAGCCTCCATCTTCCTATATCCTTCCACCATTCTTCCTCCTTTAATTTCTTTTCCTCTCACATGAACATTTTCTGTTATCTGTTCCTCCCATCTCTTTCTTGGCCTCCCCTGCAGTATTTTTCCTACATACTTCATTTTCAATATTTTATTCAGCATCCTCTCTTTTTATATCCTCATTACATGCCCATACCATCTTAGTCTTGCTTCCTCTACTATTATTATTATTAGCACCGCGTCTTACTACCCGTTCGGGTTATACGCACTTACGCTAATGTGTAATGGTAGGGTGATTGTGAGATGAAATGGAGGACCTACAGTCTAACGTGGAATCCGAAGCACGGTGGAGGCCTGGCATTCCCCACATTCACAAGATGTCTTGTCAGAGGTGAAGGAACTTCCTCTACTATATCTTGTACTACTTGAGGGGGGGGGGAAATATATATATATATTTCTTGAGAAAATTTTCAAAGCATAATCAACACAATTTTATTACTATTTGTTATTGAGGGGGACACATTTTTTGGTATTGCCTGGGTTGCATGGATGGCTTGTACCAGCCCTGTAAACCACAATAAGGCCAAATTCAAGAGTTATTTTGTATGAAGAGGGTAACCAAGATTTAGTAAACTCTGAATGATATGTATTAATGAATGGAACAACATGCATTTTTCCAATAGTTTATACTCTGAATTGAGGAAGCTGCCTGTGGCGGTAAAAATTAACCTATTAAAATGTTTTAGCTCTTTATAGAAAAACTTCTCAATTTTTAGATTCATTTGGTTATATATGGCTGAAGAAGGGCCATTTTAGAATATATTATGAGGCCTGGGGCCGAAAAAATTTGCGGCCCCCTTTAGTAAGGCAGTTTTTCAACTTCAGCATTAATCTCTTACAATACATTAATATATACTTGTGTTACTTAATTTCTCATTATTTGTGGAATCTTGATCAACCCATTAAATTACTTTACCAAATTAAATGAAAAAAATCAATACAATTAAGATTAAAAAACTCCCCCCCTTTTTAGTTGCAAACATGACAAGTCCATTTAAACAGTTTACACGATACACAAACAAAACCATAGATATTAATCAACTCACTTTGAAAGAAATTTCTTTCTGGCCTTCTTAACAGGAAACATACCAATAAGTATCTCAAATGAAATGTTGTTCATAAGGTCTGAAGAAATCACCCTTAACGAGTTCAATCTTCCTTGTGTTATGGTAGATCGAAATCAGATCTTTACAAAACAGTTTTGAAAATGATATTTTGCCTTCACAGTTTGAAATTGGCAATGCCTTATATAATTGTCACAAAATCTCCTTGCAGTGGAAAAAGAAACACTATCTTAGATCTGAAGTCCTCTTAGAAAAGAAGAGAGCTGTAATACTTCATTATTCAAAAGTGGTTTCAGATCCTTACTGTATTGTTTGACCAACTCATGCTTGATTTGAGCTCATCATGACATTTTATAGTTAAAATATAAATAAACCCAAATTCTGTAGCAACTTATTTGTTGGGAAGCATCTCTATTCTCAAGTTCCATATTGAGCTAATCAATAACACACAGGAATGAGGAAATTCGGAAACTGTCAGAGAATGTTACAATATCGGTAGTGGAAAGTTTGTATTTTCCATCAAGATACCTTTTGAAATGTCAGGTATGTGTTTAAGTTGGTAACACATGCTTGCTTGATTCTTTTGTTTTAACTTTTATATCGTCAAAGCCACTTGTCAGATTGGATAAAATACTTTCAAGAAATTCGGCAAGTGAAGACCAGTTCCTACAGCGAGTTGGTTTCTTTAGATGCTTACTTACACTACCAAATCTTTCCACAATGTCATTCCACACTACAGTCATAAGTGTAAATTCCAGATATTGCATCTTTTTCATCAGTGAGGTTGCATATATCTTGTGAAACATGTTTATTTTTTGTCATTTGAAATTTCACAGAAAGCACTACATTTTATCATAAGGAATATTCAAAGTTCTTAATGCATCTTCCCTGCATGACACCTAGTTTCAGATAAACTCTAACAGTGATTTTTGGCTTGCTACCACTTGCTGTATTCTTTAACATTACTCTTTCAAGAACCAACTGACTTAAACTCAATTTCTTGTATACACTTGTAAGAAGGGGGAAGAAAGATGATTGATTTCCCCTTACCCAGCCCCCGATGCACTTGTTTTGTACACACACACACACACAATGGCCTGTCCTTGATTGGGCCTTGTGTGCGCTGTTCTAGCGTTGCGAGCTGAGTCAGCCTCAATGGTTAAACAGAGCGATTGTCTTGGGTTGTTGGGGTTGCAATAAACATAAACAATGTAAAGAATTTATGGGTTTTTTTAATTGTTGTTGTGTGATTGCAGAAACCCCTGAATCTAATGGCCATGGAGTGTTGGAGAAGAGATTACAACAAGTACGTAATATATTACAAACAATTAAATTAATAGCATTATCAGAGTTGTGATGATCTGCGCACACGACTCATCCAAGAGATTTTTTATGGATTTAAATAAAAACCAATATAATTTAATACAACCTTAAAGAAATAATGAAAATATACACTTTATTTATTTGTCATGTTGAAAAGCTAGATTAAGATAGCTATTAATTTAAAAAAAAAGTTAAAATCTTGATATCTAAATTTTCTTCAAAATTTAACGCTATCAGTCCAATTATTAGTTTTATTCTAGGTTCTAAATTCCAATTAATCATAAAACAAATCACATGAGTGATTAAAAAATGTGTTAACCAATGGGCTAAGCCAGTAAACATAACTAAGAAGTTGCATATTATGGATAATTAAAAACTATTTGTAAGTCAACACTCAGCTAGCTGCATTTCAATGCTCTATTACATATTTATCTACTAACGATCTTTTTATTTTTACTATACCAAGATTTTAACTTTTTTTTTAAATTAATTGCTTGATCAGGGAAAAGTTATGAAAAAGTCAAGGAATTTCATCAAATTCCCAGAGCCACGCAGGATTTATTGACCTCATTAAGTGCAAAAACTTAAGCAAGTCCCCCAATATTCACGAATGTGGATGAATGTTTCTGCCAAATATTTGCCAAAATGTCCGTCTAAATTTGTGTCATGAAACCTATATAAATATTCACCTTCTGTGGACTTCACATACTTCTCACGAATTTTTAACTCAAATATTCAACCAAAACATACACTTTGGCAGTATTTGGCAGCCAATGCACAGTGGACAATGCAAGTGATGACATTGCTGCTGCAGTTATTAATTTATCTAGTGTATTATTATTGCATAATAAAAACCTACCTGACAATCCTGACAACTACTTGACAAGAGCCACAAATACAACCATAGGTGTAGATAGGGTGAGGCACAAGGTACTGGTACTTGAAAAATAGTATGATGATCCAACAGTCCCAGGATATCTTGAAATGGTCACAGAAGAGGAAAGTGATTATGACACTAATGATAGCAGTTCCAATAAAAGTAAAGTGGATAGCCAGTGATGTTTATTTGTTAGCCCTTCTCACAGAACATAGTTTTTATTTTGCAAACTGTAGATTTTTGCTAAGTTAGTTGAAAATAATTAATCCTAATAAATTTTTTTTCTAATATTTCCTCATACTCATCCTGTTTGATAGATCATTTGAACATGTTCAACTTCTGTAAATATCACAGTTGAACATGTTCAAAATGATCTATACATCAGATTGAATAATATTTAGAGTGGATGTTTTTGAAATGAAATCCTTGTATGATAAACTGTAAAATCATACGATTCTGAAAAAGTAAATGTATAACGAGATATCACTCATAGTTCCCTATGTCTTGGGGTAAACCTCATATTATTATACATTTTCCTAATCCTTATTAGAAAATATAACTCTTTTGTAATTAAGTATTCTTTCAAAAGCTGTAAAGTTTTTGAATAAATCATGTTCAAATGTCACACATAAGCAACGTGAATACAAATTTTATATGTTCTTGTGAAATTATCTAAAAAATTAATTTAGTTAGCAACCATTGTGCATCTACATAAGTATTAGTTATTCAATTTGAAACCTTTTAGAAAAATATTCACCTATGTAGCATAAACCAGTGATAAGCTATGCTTATTTAAATGTGGCAACTACATAATAACTCGGCAGCCATATTGAGGATGTCATCACGCAGCCCCATCTCCAATGTAATTTTGTATTACTCACTTTTCTGATAAACTTATGTCATATATAAACAAAAATTATTCTCAAATCTTTTGCACTCTTTGGGTTAATAAATCCTGGCCTTGTATTTCAGATTATTGAAACACCGGTACAGGAGGATGAGCTTGCAACAGTTAACATTCAGCCTCCAACTATACCTGAAGAGGTTTATGATCAGCCAGTACAGGACGAACTGAACATTCCAGTACTAGTAACAGAAGAACAGCCCCAGGAGTTGCCAATGATGGATGTGGACCAACCATTACCTGAAAGGGTCAAACAGTCAGTTCCAATTGAACCAATAGATGTACAACCAGAGGTTGTAGCTCCAATGGAGATTCTTCCTGTGAGAGAGACTAGTCCTGAACCACCACAGGTGTTGAGTCCAAGGTGAGTTGCATATTTCATTGAAGGAGGATAAATAGTGATGACTTATAACAGGATCTATGGTTAAGACTACTTATGATGTTATTGAAACAATCTAAGAATTATGTTTGTTAAAAGAAAACTTTTTATTTAAGAGCAAGAAGAGTTGTTACTGGCTTTTGCCAAGTTGGGTTTTCTACTCCTGCATTTTTGTGCCAGAGTGCTCTCTTTTGCTACATGTATACTAGCTATGTTCGGGAGCACACATTCATGTGTGAACTTGTGTTTTCTTTAGTGAAAAATAACAAAACTATAGAAAGTATTATATTTGGAAGAAGGTATAGGAAAGGTGGATAGAAACATATAAAAGGGGGATGAACACAACATGGCCTTTACAATGAAAAGAAGAACACAGTTCACACTTTACACTGCTGCCAATGGACAGAAGTAATGGTTGCCTCTTAAAGAAAAGTGATCGTCACTGCCCAATTCCCCGACCCAGGTTTTATTCTATAGAAAGGTCAATATTAACTGATCAGCATCTTTCGTCAAATATGAAAATTATGTTAGCTCAAAATATTATACAGTAGAGTCTCAGAAACTCGACCTAATGTGGACTGAGATAGCGTCGAGTTTTATGAATGAACTTGCATAAGATGATGTTTACTATGTCATGTTTAATAAACAAAGATGAATTACAGTACGGTAGTGAATATCATAGGTACAGTTGTACTGTACTCTAGTATTGTACAGTACAGTAACAGTAATATGTATAATATACAGAAATGCAGTACAGTACTGTTGATTCGAATAACACGTTATTGAATTGAAACATTAACAAATACAGCACTTGTAAAAATTCCTCAGCACGGCTGTTTCACTCGAGTTACACAAACAAATTGAAAGGTTATACAGTTGAATGACCTTGGATTGTGATGACTGGCACCAACAACTGTGTGCACATATGCGTGTAAAGTTATCGAGTGTCGAAGTTCCGAAACTACTGTACCAAATTTTAATGATTTGCCACCTGTAAAATGATACCAAGAGTCCACTTAAAATAACACGGTGGAACAATTTAAAAACATAAGATTTTATTATGTTTATTTTTTTTAATTCTTATTTTTGATGTTTAACTATTTATTAATTTAATAAATATATTATGCAACCTTACTATGAAGATTTACATGTAAACATAATATCAGTTATTAGACAGCACTATATATTTGAACAGGGTGTACTGCTATCTGGAAAATCGGGAATTTGCTTGATCAGGGAAAAGTTATGAAAAAGTCAAGGAATTTCATCAAATTTCTAAAAAAAATTCACATATTTACTTAAAAAAAATACCCAACTTTTATTTACAATAGTCAAACTAACATTTTTCTCCAAGTTAATACACACCGTTGATCTCTTTTAACAAACTTGTACATTTTTTAGCATACTATTCTCAATTATACATGTGATTTCTTTGTCGTCTTTACCCTCTCTCTACCATGTGTTTTAAGCCAAAATTGAGTCATGGCTATATGCATGCAGGTGAATTTTATTACATTATAGGAAGAATAAACTAAAAAATAATAGCACTTAAAATCATTTTAAAATGTACTCGGGTAAAGTAATCCTTCAATGTCTCAATATCTCACTTAAATTTAACTTATATCAATCACACTACCCAATGGCCTATCACTTTGGGCTGAAATATTTTAACAACTTCAAGAGTGCCATAATTTTAGAACGTGTATGTTCTTAAAAATAGTATTACACTAAGTTGTGATCATAATAAAATAATGTTTGTAATATATACTGACTAGAAACGTTGAAAATTGGCTTTGGAAAACCTGGAAAAGTCAATTAATTTTAGAATATAGTTTGGCTGGACACTCGTTAAAATAATCCTGAAAAAAGTCTTATTTTATTTATTTCTAAATGTGGCTCTCAATTTAATGCAACTTGTCTTATGTTGCTTGCAGTACAAAATGTGTTTGATATGCTTGCTCTAACCCCTTCATACAGTTAAACACTTTTCGAATATGTATTTGTTTGTCTAAAAATATTATAAAGTTATTTTGCGATCTTAATAAAATAATTTTTGTAATGTACTAAATATGTATTAACATCACAAGTTCAGAATGTATCTTTATTTTCTCTGGTGTTTTTGTTTGCTTCAGCCATCAGCTTACTAAACCTGTTGTGGCCTACTCTTGAGTAGTGGGGCTGCTGCTTATAGGTGATCGGGTGTTACCTTTTGGATGCTGTTTGAATTTTTTGTCATTTTACAAGTATATTGTGTTACTCATGACTTTTAGTCCTAGCCTTAACTGGGTCGATATCTGCTCCTTTCAACCAACAACACCGCTTTTCTATTGCTTATTTGAAGATAATATCTTTGTTTTCTATGTTTAATAAATGTATATCTTGGTTTCCTGTTATTTCTTCTGGGGAGATTTAGGGCTGGGGGTTTCAATGTTACCCCACGCTATCTTATGTGCAAGCAATTGTGTATGTGTGCGTGTGTGTATATATATATATAATCAATAAAAATATAATATGCCAATTTAATTTCTGTAGGTTACAGAATGGAAATATCTGGACAGAACAACATGTTTGGGAAACTTTACTAGAGCTGTGGGAAAAGGGTAAAAGACGAACAACATTTGCTCAGCTATGTCCAACATGTACAACCACAAAGTTCTTAGCTGCCTTAGTCATGCAGTTTATATTAAGTAAGTAATTCATAAACTTTTATTTTTTCAGTCTAATTGGAAATGTGAAACCTGTGTGTCCAAGCTAATTTCCTTAAGACAAAAAGATGGCAGATTGTATCAGTTTTAATTTTAAGATTGATATTTTTCAACACAATCTTACTTTGGTATTGCCTGGTCTGGAGGTTATTTCACAGAAGAGACACATAAAATGCAAATTTGGCTTGGAATATATTCCATAATTTTTTGATAAACAGCACTAATTATATTGTTAAGATGGTTCAGTATCTAAGATAATTTATAATTTTATGTGAAAAATAAACTGTCATTTAAAACTAATCAGGGTTGGAACATGCCTGCAAAATAAATTGTACGGCGCACCACACAGACTTTCTCCCACTTTTATCTTAAAATAGACATTTACTAAAAACTCCTGAGATTTGTGAAACAAAATAATAGGTCTATGCATTGTTTTAGAAAGATTGCATTATGACATTAGAAACTAGGAACACTGTTATAGAAAAATTGAAAAAAAAAAATATATATATATAGCTCTGTCCATCAAGTGCATAAGAATCAAATTCAATTTTAAAGACCTCAATTAAAAAGTATATGTATTTGATTATAGCTCAGGAACTATTTGTTTTATAAAAATATATTTCAAATATAAGATGTGTGTCTTTAATAGTACTATACAACTTTATCTCAAATAATGGCAGGAAAATGATGAAAATTGGAAAATTTCCCTCATGTAAAGTACCCTCAAAGTCATTTTCATAAAAAAATGAGAGTTGCCAACTTATTTATAATAATAAATAGTTTTTAGATATAACATATAATTAAAATCGTTTGAAAAAATTTCAATAAAATCAACTTTTTCTCTTTTTGCCCTTCAGTAAACTACCCTTAACTTTAGGGTTAGACATCTAATTCCAAAAACACCTTGGAGGGACCTTATGAACACCCCAGATACAAAATTTTAGTTCAACTGGTAAAAGAGTTTTGGCTTTAGCCCGAGGTACAAACAAACAGCATCACTAAAACTACTTGTTTGTTTTCAGCGGTCAAGAAATGTTGAAATTTATCAAAATCTCAAGTTTGAATTTTTTTTACGATTACAATACTTTCTCTGAAAGGTGTCAAGAGAAAGTAATAAGGGTAAACGTAGGGAGAGAGGGGGGGATTTGGTGAAACTGAGAAGTTAAAGGAATTTTCAGATATTTTTAAACTAATTTTTAAAATACAAAGTAGAAGAGTATATTCCAATACAAACTATTAGTTTTACCTCCAATTTATGTGATTTTGTGAAGACAACAGAACCATTTGAATTTAATAAGTCTTGTGTCAAGAATATAATAAAAAACATTTAAAATAACGCAAATCAACCCTAAGTTAATTTAATGTGTTTTCCACCTTGGTTGAAAATTCCAAGACTAAATATATTCTCTCTTTACACAGATCTATGTGCTCAAGAAAAATTGCTTTTAAATCAAGAACAAAGCAAACCTTTTGATGATATTCATATTCTCCCAAAAGACTGAAAAATCAAGCTACCAACCTAGCTTAAAACTCAAGTGTAGTCTCTATCAATTAAAAAAATATATATACATAATTAAGCAAGAAGTACAAAGTTAATTAACTGTTTTATGTTTTTATTTTATGCATGTTAAATTTTTATGATACCAGATTTTTTATATCGTTAATACTAACTAGGGATAGGTCAAAGCTACTTGTTTGTAACTTTGCAGATAAAACAAAATATATTTTTAAAAGTATGCTTGTTCATCCAACATGTCACCTGTTTATTTTGGGTAATCAAGCTTATTTTATCTGTTTCATCATTAGTTTATTTATTCAGATTTTCCTTTAAAAAAATTTAAAGATATATATATTTATTGTTACTTAGTGTTGTAAGATGTTTTGTAAATGATTTAATGATGTTAAATATTTTCTTGTTGTATAGAAAAAATATGAAATTGTTTACTAAATGACAAAAATACATTTTAATGAGTGAGTTAAATTGGTTAAGTGGCTCAATGATAAATTAGCCTCTAACTAAATTTAAAAAAACAAAAAAACTTTTTTTACCCTTGTGAATTCAATCAAATGTTATAGCTCAACTTCATCAAAGACTGAACTATATTGTGTCTTATTATAAATATAAGCTGTAGGTAGATGGTTATAGGTTATAGAAGGCACAGTTAGAATAGTTTCTGCTTAATTTATATCACAATCTACAAAAACTATGTTGTACTTAATGTGTATTTACTAAAGAAATTTATGAATATTGAAAAACATTTATTTTAACAATTTCTAAGATTGTTTGATTGTAAATTGAAAGTATTGTATTTTAAAATTCACACATTTAAATAATGTGCATTGTTCACTAAACCTATATCTTCCCTGTTTACAATATTAAAAATCAACCAATGACACAATCTTGACATATGTATAAAATGACTGATTTTTTAAAAATATCGATAGTGCCTATTTTGTCATTGTTTTTTCTTGAACCTGACACTGGTAAAGCTTATTTGTCGATAGTATTTTTCATTTGAATGATTTTTCTAGATAAAAATATTTTCAAGTGCGATGTTAGCCAATAGATTATTTATAGAGGCTGTTTACCTCTTTGTTCAGTGACAGCAGTGTAGATTCTGATCTGTTCCTCTTTTTACTGTAAAATACTTTCTTTGGTTTTTATCTTCTTTTTGTGTACCTTCTATAATATTTATCGCTAGATAAAATACATTTTTAGTTATGCTAATAAATGGTTGATAGCATGTATGATAATAATCAGCAATTAGTTGAAAACATATTTTGCATGTATTCTATGGGTCTATGAGCTCAAGTTTTTTTTATTTCAGTCGATCTCTAGAGAGTTTCTGATGAATCTCCCCAAGGTTTGAACCTAGTGGAGTTTTTATTAATTAATTAATAATTAATTTTAAAATTTAAACCTAATGTAAATAAAAAACAAATATGTATCTATTAAAATTATTTTAAATGTATTTTAATGAAATTATACAAAAAAAGTTTTTAAATCTAAAATTGATTATTTTTAAATAATTAAAATATTTGCTTATTTTTAAATATAAACTACTGTGATAGTAACCGAAAAATTATTTATATTATATTTACTCTTTTACAGTAAAGTTTTAAAAAAAAGTATTCATGAAAATATGTTTGGATATAAGATTATCAATTATTATTTTTAATAAATGGTGGGGAGGAAACAATTAGCTGATCTATGCTGAGGAAAGTGATGAACAACGTGCAGAGGTTTGCTTGACCTTTAGTGAAGCTCACCTGAGTGATATAATCTTCAAAACTGGGAAAAGTGTAGTATATAGTTTTATTTAGCTAGTGAATATTTACTTTCCAACTTATTTTCAATTTACTAACCGTCTAATTGTTTCAGCCCCACCCTCTAAATAACCCCTTTCATGTCCCTCCCTGCTCACTTTGTGTTGGCCTATTACCAGAGAGAGAAATTAAAACTGTAAGTTTTTTTTTAAGATGTACATAGCACACTTTTGCATTAAAGTGCACAATACCATCTTTCACTAACATGTATGTGTTCTAAAATCCTAACAGGGATACATAAAGTTCGTTCACGGTAGGAGTTTACCTGTGAAAGGACTTTTTTCCCTACCAGAACTCTATTATATAGTAGGATATTGTAAGAAAAAAGACCTTTCAGAGGTAAACTCCTGCCGTGAATGAAGTATATTCTTTTATCTAACCCTCATACCTCTTCTTTTCATCAACAGTTACTCAGTTGCTGACCTTGACATTTCAATGACCATAGCTGCACAATATCCTTTGTTAGATTCTTCTTTCTTCTCAGACCCTACCTAAACCCTCAAACTTCATCAGAACAAAATACAGCTCAACAAGTAGTGAAAAAAGTAGACAATTAGTCACACACACAATTCAATGCAATGCAATGCAAATAACCTATAATACTGGCAATACTTCTAATTCTAATATGAACTGATTAATTTGCTTTGGGTCAGCTACAATAAAGAAGACTGATTATAAATATAATTGTGTGTGTGTGTGTGCAATATAATTAGAAGGATAATTAAACATTGTTATACTTAAGTGTAATTTATTTTGAGCTAGAATAGTATGTTTACGCATTAAATTTTACCCGACTTCAACAAACCACTTTAATATTTTTAACCAGGTTTAATACTATATACATAGATTATATTTGTAATCAGCAATGAGTTGAGTTCAAATGCTTACTTTAAAAAATGTTATGTATTTAATTTAGGAAAAAATAAAACTATTAATAGTTATTTCAAAATGTACATTTTTAATTCTACACACCCAAATTTTAGAAACACTGCATGGTATCACATATGTTAACACTTAACATGCATTTTAAAGTGTGATTATTAATAATTACTAGGGGTGTATCGATGCGGATACCGATGAATCATTATCGGGTGATTATTATACCAATTAATCGGTGTTTTTAGTAGAATTTAAAGCAATATTTTCTATATAGTTTAGTGATAAAAAACATACACACTGCATCTTGGTTGTGGGCCATGCAAAGATTACGTAACCAGAAAAAAACATAAATTCATATCATTGATAAAACTAGCAATCTAGTTCCAGTTTTCGCCAGTCATGCAAAGCTGAATTAAAAATTAAGATTATCCAGGCTCTAACTATTGATTTTTAAATAAAATCTTTTTTTAACAATTACATTAACCGTTATCATTCTCTTAAGCATAGTTCCCAATCATTATGATAAAAGAGTAGACTGATGCTGACTGACATTCCAACCAAAGAGAATCAGCCTACTCTTTTGACGTTAAGAAGCTGTCTATAACAGTGAAACCTATCCTTAAAAATGTGACTGTTTTCATGCAATAAGTCATAAATACACACACAAAAAAAGTCTTCTGGAACTAGAGTTGAAATTGCAAATATAGGCAAACAGATGTAGCATGAGCCGAGATGTTAGTGTATTTTTTCTGCAAAAGTAGGAGAGTGCAGGGCCTGTGGGCCATATAATAAACAATTAGTCATCCCCAAGTGACCTTCACAAATAACAGAGGTCAAGCAAAAACTACTAGTTTATTTAAACTTTAAAATATGGAATTAATTATATTACATTCCACTATGGCCAAACTTAACAATAGTTCAATTTAGTTTCTAGATTAGTTGAATAAAATTTAAATTCTATTTATTTTTAATGTATAGTAAAATGATGACATAAATACTTCCATCAAAGGCAGAGATCATAAAAAAACATTTAATTTTTACAAATATAATTTATTTATTATAACCAGATAAAATACAATATGATTTCAAATCGTTTCATAATTTTCAAATAATTAGTTACAGCAGACCTATTCTGTTTTAAGAGTTCATATCAAATGATTTTATACAAAAAATCCATGTTTATGAAAGCTTTTAGAAGTTTAACTAAGTTATTCAGTCTTATACTAATGGCTTACTTTTGTATAGAAGGTATTTATGAATTATTTTATTATAAGAATTTGTAAAAAAGGTGATTCATGGAAACCCATTTTAATAATATCTACCTTGCGTTTTAATGAATTTTTTTCTTATGAACCAATTTATTCTATCAACAAATATTAATAATGTTATTATTCATAACTAGTAACACTGACTAAACAGTTTAAAATAATGACTAATTTTCTGAGGTGTTATATAAATGAATTAATTAATGTAAGCAAGCTAGTAATTAATATGTTTGCTTACTGGTAATAAGGACTAATTAGTTAAATATTAATATAAATATTTTAATAAAATTCAGTACAACAAAGTTAGCTTTGGTCATACCATTTAGAATTATTTGACAAATAAATATTCAATTTACTCACTAATCTATTTAATAGCTTAATACATGAATAAATAAATATATATTAGAACACTTAGCTAATAAAAACAAACAACAATAAGTACATTGAAACAAACTGCGTTAATCCACTTAAAAAAATAAGTCACAAGTATAATAATTGTATACATCCCTCGTTGGGTAAAAGGACCACATTTAAACTACAGTCCAATTTTCATAGGAAGGTTCTTATCTGACAGCTAAAGAAATGGAAACTGAACCCAGAGTATGATTCTTTACTTAAATGAATTTGATTCAGCTATCAGGACTGATTCTGTGGACAGTCATAATCATGTACCAATTAGTTTGTGATGAATATGAATTAAAATTACTACTGAAATGGTGGTGTTATTAATGTTTGCCAGAAACTCTTTTTATATTTCCTATGAAAAATTGGACTGTATATAAATATCTCTTAACAAATCATTATTTATTTATTGGTTAAACAGAGCAAATCGGTCGAGCATAAGGATGGCACAATAAATTCAAAACAAATTTTGAGAAGTGATATATTTTGTTTTGTGTGTAATTTAAGTACCTGGGTACTTCAAAAAGTCTTCACACTTTATTTTTCACAAATGCTTTGTTTATATTAGATAAAGCACACATGTATTATTTTTAAATATAGTATCCCTGCTTCTCAATACACTTGGCTCGATACCCTACAAACTTTTTTATTCCTTCAGAAAAAAAAAGTTTTTGGTTGTGTGGTTTACCAATCATGCACCGTCTCTACGCCAGGTCTGGACTGTAGGCTGGATGGTCGAGAACTCAAGTTGTGAAGGGTGTTCAGGGTATGGGCTGCCATATGGGAACATGCAATGTCGTGTAACAAATTAATCCCCTTGTAATGATGTGATTCAAAAAGTTTTCTCCTTCAAGATTGTACTGTTCCAAATGGCAAGAGCAAATCTCCAGACGATTGCGCTTATGCTCCTCTGTCACTTATTTAGGCACCCATCTTGCACAAATTTTGTGGAAAACAAGCATTTCATACACTGACAAATAGGTGGAAGGAACCTTGACTTATACCTAGTTGTTGTGCAACTCCCTCTATTATATGAGTCTTATCCGCAATAATAATGGCCCTGGCTTGTTCCTGCCTCTCACTAGTGGTTGATGTTGAGGACCGTCCCGGGCACTATGCATCAATCACACTTGTCTGATAATTTTTGAACATTTCTATCTACTTATATACACTTAGGCGAGGTATAGCATTGTCCCTGTATTGAGCATATAAATAGGTGTAAATTTCAGATTCTTAAACACCTTTGGACCACATGAATTGTACAACACTTCTCTGTTCTTCCTTAGTGCAAATGTATAGAGGTGCAGCCAGGTTAAATTCTCAGTACCAACAAAGTTCAACAGCAGCAGTTTACAATGCTGCCAGGTCTCAACAGGCTATCTCTTATCAGTGAACTGCGAACAAAACAGCGAGGAAACTTTGTGAAGTACCCTCATATATTTTTTTGGGAATGTCACGGGGGGCTGAGTTTTAACTCACAGATGGGTGCACTGGTTTATCCCCACTACCTTTTTCAAAACTAAGCCTTTTGATATTGATTAAAATTCTGTTTTATGTCATGGAGTGTTACCAAGGTAAACAGGGTTAGTCTAAACTTGTAGCTGTAAATGTTTCACAACACTCATTGGTTAGGTATTAATGGAAACACATGCAGGGGAAGATTTATGACTCTGCTGCCTACCCTTCCTACCCTAATTTACCCCCTGTATCCATCCCCTTGGCGCACCTTATTCAATTTATATATATATAAAATAAAAAGCTATCTGTAGAGTAACAGATAAAAAGTGCTTACATTATTTGATCATTTATTAAAGAGGTTTTAAAAGCAGTAAATATCCAAGAAAAGACTTTAAAATTGAAATAAATACTCTTACACTATCACAACAAACAAATTCAAATATTATGTAACTAAACAATATAAAGTTTGCATTAGTAGACTGTTAGACATGTTACTACAAATACAATATTAACATGTACACAGTAAGAAAATAATTTATAATATCTTTTGCCTTGATTTCTGATGAGCGAACTGGTCAATGATGCCAAACAAATCAATTTTTTCCTAAAAGTGACCTTCAATAGAGACAAATGCCGGTGAATTAAGGCAATCCTATCAGGTTGGTATGTAGATAATTTTTTACTCTTCTCAGCCACAATAGAATATGTTCTGATGTGCAGTTAAGACACTGGAGTACATGTGAACACATTTTATTTTTGTCATTCAAAATCTGCCACCATAAGTATGTGCCTACTAGCCCTATGCATAAATCTACCGCTGAATACATGCACATGTGAGAATATAGAGTAGTGGTTGGTCAAATGTAGACCTGGGGAGTCAGAAAATATCACAAGTACAGCTTTAGCAAGCTGTGCTTACCCTGACAACAGTCCACAACACCAGTGTAAACATTGTTTTAATTTTAATAATTTTATGTTTTAATCACAAGGACATTCAGTAAGAATCCTTGAGGTACTCCCCTCATTTTACTTTCCCATATGTTTATATTTTAATGGTGTATTATTTTTGTTCACTTTAAATATAGTAACATCACAAATATCAAACTTGTAATGCCGAAAAAATACTTTAGAAAAGAATATGCTTAACTCACAGATCTAATGGATGGCTTTTCGAATGTGGTATACAAGATCAAATAATAACCACATGATTCATTATTTAGTTAACTAAACATTTCAAAATATCTTAGGGTTGTGCAAGCCCATGTCCCTAATACATAATGGGGACATTCCATACAAAATAAATGTTTTGATTTTTTAATAACAATTTTGAGATTCAAACATCGAGGTGTCATATTTCTTTCTGTGGAAGTAACACAGTAAAGTTATCTTTGTTTTAAATTAGAGATTCAACCATCAGTCTAGGTTCAACTAATAGTCCATGACATCTTTTAGTTTAATGTAGAGACAGCAGGAGAATACCATCCCAAATATTTGTAACACGCAGATACCAAGACCAACTGCACCCAAGATTGTCAAGTGGTCTTCTATTTCTTCGGACAGGCGATATATGCATCCCTGGAATTAAATATAATATGAAAAGATGAAGGTTAGTTGATTAAGCACATCCTCATAATGTATGACAATGACACTCATAAAAGGTGCAATTTTACAATACAAGAGTTCGACAGCACTGTTTGAACCATAGTTGCAATCAATATTTTTATAAAATTTACCTACATTATTATTTTAATAGTATTAATAATGTATTTAAAAAAAATATATAACTACAAATCACACTAGTAATGGACATAATAAAGTGATTTTAATTAACTTATGAAATAGGTATTTGATTTTCAGTAAAAATAATAAATTTAGTCAAATGATTTGGAAGAGTTGTTGCAGTGGCAGCAATGTAGAGTGTGAGCTATGTTCTTTAGATTGTAAAAGCCATATTTTGTTTGTTCCATTTTATATGTATCTATCCTTCTTGTACCTTTATCTATTTTTTAACAAAACATACCTTAAAAAGTGAAAGAAGGTTTTCCTTAAAGAGAGATGTGCTACACAAGTAAACAATTTAATAATTGGTTCAGACTCTAAAACTCACAATAACTGTATCCATCTTGACAGTAAGTTACTAGTTTCATTATACCTTTATATTAAATAATTAACTGAGCGTAGCAAGGTTCTATTTTAGCTTGACCATTTGGAATTTTTCTCTGTCCATCCAGATGTTTATTCTGCAATAAATGACAAATGGGTGGACCAATTTTAACAAAATATGCTATTTAAACCTAGAGTGAATAACATTGTACATGGTTTTTGAACTGGTTATACATTTCAAGATGGCAACCACTCTAGACAATGTATGTTCCGTGATAAGTGCCAAATGTGTGTACCAATTTTAATGACATTTGGCAGAGATAAATTATTCTTTAAATCCAAGATGAAAAATGTAGGAAAATAGTTCCATCTGGCTACCAATTTATCCATTTCAAAAAGAGAGCTACTCAAAAGGTTTTTTGTTTAGTAACACATCTCAAAGGGTTTAAATTTATAATTATTGTAAGCAATCGATGAGGTGTTTTTTTAAACTCTGGTATGTATTGTGAGATTGCCATCTTAAATAGTGTGAATAACGGTTATTTTCTATGAATTTAGTATAGTATGGCTCCGCTTTATGGCATTTCGCTAATACGGCGGTTTCCAATTATAGACATGTTTAATTATGTTTTGTGCCTGTCTCGCTCTTACAGCGATTTTCAAGATGTAATTTGCACACTATTGTGTAAGAGAGAGAAACTTTTGGGTATTTCTCTTACACACTTTTAATAATCGTTTGCTAATTTTGAATGAATATGACGAGATGTATCAATGTATTTTTACTTTTTAGTTAAATAAAATGAAGGTATTAGTAAAAGGTTTGAACATCATTAGTAGGTTTGAAACTCGTAAATTGTATCTTTAAATAAGTTGATGTAGGCTAATA
This sequence comes from Timema douglasi, assembly GCA_901482245.1. Lineage (NCBI taxonomy): Eukaryota > Metazoa > Arthropoda > Insecta > Phasmatodea > Timematidae > Timema > Timema douglasi. The sequence goes on along the minus strand of CABEEJ010000242.1, from coordinate 136,012 downwards.
TAATAAATCTTCCTTCAGACTAGTATTGGGAACACTCACTGGCAGTTACATAATGTCTTTGGCCACCATTTTATGTCGATAATTCAGTCTGTTTACAATATTTGAGCACACAGCTTTTTAAATTCGTTGGATTATTTTATATACAGGTCCAGTATTGAATAATATTATTTACTAGTTACAATGACTTCTAAATGTAATAGTGATACAAAAAAGTACTCATAAACCTCTTACTTTAAATAACAAGCTAGAAATTACTAAACTAAGTGAACAAGATATGCGTTTTGCTGAGGTAAGCTGTAAGCTAGGTTCGGTTTGCACATCCGTTAGTACAATCGTGAACGCTAAGAAGAAAGCATTGAAAGAAATTAAAAGCGCTACACGCACTATCTCACACTTACAATAGTATAAACATGTTATTAGGATTTTATATGCATTTCAAGTTATATATATAAAAAAAAAGTTATGCCCTGCTTTACAACGGGGCCTTGGAACCTAACCCGCCATATTACTGGTACTGTGCTGTTAAATATAGTATTATTTTGTTTTCTGTTTAACTTAATCATCAAGGAAAAATGTAATACTAAATTATTATTAGCACCGCGTCTTACTACCCGTTGGGGTTATACGCACTTACGCTAATGTGTAATGGTAGGGTGATTGTGAGATGAAATGGAGGACCTACAGTTTAACATGGAATCCGAACCACGGTGGAGGTCTGGCATTCCCCACATTCACAAGATGTCTTGTCAGAGGTGAAGGAAGGGTTTGGTTTTCAGATAAATCTATGCCGGGACCGAGGATTAAACCCCGGCCATCAGCATAGAAGTCTGACACCTTACCCCTAGACCGCCAGGTCACCCGTAATACTAAAATCCAAGGAGAAATTACAGGAGAAATTTTAACTTTAAATGAATGGAATACAAAGATATACTTCTCTAAGAGAAATTTTAAGAATGTAGTAACAATAATGCGGAGGAAGTAGGCTACTAGTAGTATTAATAAAATAATAAAAATATTTGTCTGTAATTTTTATTTATGTTCTCAACATTGATGCTTACACTCCATATTAAAAGGATTTCATTGAAAATAACTAAGTCAAATTAAAAGTTATATACTTCCATTCTTAAAAGTGTGTAAAGCTTTTTACTTGGTATTTGTGAAACATAATTGATGACGTTTACTGTATAGTTATGATCAAAATGTAAGTTGCTTTTTTGAACCTTAAAAGTATGTTCTTAAATTGTATTTCAGAAATGTATGAGGTGGTAAAGGTAAACTAGACCCAACTGTACCTCAGCAGAATAGAATCAGGAGATATTATAGTGTAAATTCAATATAAGTAAAGTGTTTAGTTACAACGCCAGTTTCGTTGTCTTCAGCTTAAGGTTAAGTTGTGATACACCACATCCTGTTGGTTAAAGATAATGAAAAATCCATATTTCTTTGAATCTACTAAATTGTCAAAATATTAAACCTGAAGGATTCAAATGGCTCATATTTAATCACAAATGAACATATTGATGACACATGAAAGTGTCACACATACTTACACTGTAGTGAATGTTACTGGGGTGGTCTCTCCTTCCACAACCAGGTGCCACAGATTTGCAGCATGTGTCTGGAACTTTGTTGTTAGATGATGTCTTCAAGTTTTTGTACCACTGGCTGTACTCCCAGTCTTCAAACCGAATTGCGCCGCAGCATTTAAACTGAGAAGGGACAAGTGAAATAAAAATATAGGGCTCATTGAAGAGACTTAACCAGAAATTTATTTTGGAAGAGGGATGTTTCTACCTGTGGTGGCTCAATAAGGATTATTTTTAAAACATTAAATATCTATTGATGATTTAAATTTTTGGAAGAAGGTATAAAAAGGTGGATATAAAACATTAAAAAGGGAATAAACACAATATGGCTTTTACAATTATTAGAGGAATAGGCTACAGTTTACACTTTACATTGCTGCCACTGGACAAAGAGGTAATGGTTACCTCTTCAAGAAAATAAATTGTTAATGCCCAATCCCCCGACCTAGGTTTCATTCTATCGGAACCCATTAGGAGGGAGTGTGAAATGAGTTTCTCACTCCTGATGAGTTCCGATAGAATGAAACCTAGGTCGAGGGATTGGACAGTAATGATCAATTTTCTTTAAAAGGAAGCCATTAAATCTTTGTCCAGTGGCAGCAATGTAAAGTGTGAATTGTTTTGTTTTTTTCATTGTGAAAGCCATATTGTGTTTGTCCCCTGCCCCCCTTTTTTTTTCTATTCACCTTTCCTGTACCTTCTTCAAAATATGTATAGCAAAGTACCTCAAAAAGCAAAAAGAAGTTTTCCTTAGAGAAATCTCTATTGATGTAATTAAAAGGGTTTGAAAAACCTTCTTTACACTCGCCATAAAAATCCTGGATTACGTTTTTTTGTTTGGAAAAACAATAGTTGTTTGATCAATGTTGTTTTATCAGCTACTTAAGGGATATAAATATCCTGAGTTTTATAAACATGGGCTACCCAAAGTGATAAGCCAGGATTTGAACAATAAATTACTGTATCATTATTATAATAAAATTAAATATGAACAAGTCTCTTTCAGAAATTGTCAAAAGCTGAGGCTTCAAGCCGTCAAGGACCCTCAATTTTAGTAACTAAACAAATATTCAAGAAAGACACCCCTAAAATAAGCAGTTGACATTCTATCAGTGGTTTGTTCACCTGTGTCTGCATTTGGTCAATGGCCGTTGTCTTATCTGCATCAACGCTGTAGCTCTTCGAGAACGTAGTGTTGAGGTTAAGTTCCAGCTCCTTGTAAACCTGCTCCTGGTACACGTAGGACAATATCCCAACCATCGCCTCCAATAGGAATATTAACAGCAAAAGGAATGTGTACTAAAACATACAAGTCAGGGACATCAGTTCATGTCAATATTCTAGCCAATATTTAACAAATAGTGGTACAATTTGTTGCTAGCAAAACTTAGGTAAGCACCAATGTGGTTGATCGATGAACCTGATTTCAACCCAGGACACAGGTTCAAATATCAGTCAGGTATATTTAAGAAAGTTTTTCATTCTCTCTCCAGGCGCATTACTTTGTTCATCCCAACATTAATATATCATATGTGAGTAATTGGTAGCCACACTGATAGGCATGCGGACTAAGAAGTAAATCTCATTTGACCTGGTTTTCTGGTGGCACGAGGTTGGTGTTTGAGCCCTGGAAGGATGCATTGAGAGTGGTTTTTCCCTAAATGGTTTCCCTTTCTCCCTAGAAACAAATGTGGGTACATTTCCTCTAAATTCTACTTTCATTATTCCCAACCCATTAATGTAAACATTTGAACCAGGATGGGTATAGCTCAATTTCAAGAGGAAAGACCTTAAGACCTTACCCAACAGCTATAAGTCACTATATTTACTTTCACATAATCATATATCAAGTCGTGTTATCTGAAGCTGTCACATTTGATAGATATTATCAATACCTATAATAAAATACTAGTAATAGGATAAAATGTTAATAACTTTGGCTTAAAAATAAGTTTGTATTTTATAAAAAAATTCCACCTACGAAAATTGTACTATAGTAAAAAACAATGTAAATAGCCTTTGTGTTAAAATTAATCAATGAAATCTAAATATAGTAGGATATTGGTAAGATGAACATTTTAGGAAATTCAAATATATTTATTACAATCAACATTTATAACATTTTAATATCTTATTAGTGCTACTGATAATATCTATCAAAAGTGATAGCTGGAAATAAGATGACCTTTCTGAACAGGGGTGTAGTCTCAAATGTAGCGGTGCAGGACCTCTTTATTTTTAGTATTAAGGAGGGAAGATCCAAACAAAATCAGAGCAAATATAAGCTTTCTCACGCTTTCTTTAATTATGGTTTTAATTGACATATACCTTTTGTAACTATCATTAATTTACTTAACTTTCAATTACCATTAATTTAAAAACCAAGTTTTGTACTCGTGCATCCACACTTAAAAACAAATAAGTATAATTATTTCAAGAGAGAAAATTATATTTAATCTGATAATCAGCCAATGCACAGCTCCACCCGCAAAACCAGTGCCAGAGTGGCGCTTCACTCTGGCTCCACTTCACCCCTGTGTATGAATATTTAGAAGTAGATCTAGTAACAGTAGCGTACACAGGATTGCGAAGTAGGGATTGAGGGCCCGGGGGAGGGGGGGAGACTCCCCAAACAACAGGACATATTTTTTACCATTATATACACTTAGAAGCTTTTTTATTGGTATTTGTTAACTTAATCATTTATATCTTTACTATTACAAACATGATAATCCAACAAAATAATAAATAAATAGGCCTAAATTAAAGTTGGCTTAGCCGTCACAAAAATCACCAATTATTTATAATAGGTAAATGTCTAGCCACAGTGCAATTCCTCAATGGATCAACGTGTGAAACTAGGAGATTTGGAACGTGCCGCAATCTTCAGTGCTTAGGTCACTTCCTAGACTGCAAGCACATCAATTAGGACTACTAGGGAGGATAAAGACAAGGATGTGTGGCACTTGATATTTTATTTGCTTACAATGTTTAACTCGTCATACCCCTCTCCCCGCCCCCTCCATAACGACCTATTTATTTGCTCTTCGGATGTACATAGATCTCGGGACATCCACGAACCACGGTATGGGAGGGGAACTCAAGCCCCTAAAGCCCCCCTTACCCCCGTGGGTACGCTTAGTAACTTGCCTAGCTGTAGAAATGTATTATACTTATTGACATAACATCATTGTTGCAGCCTACAGGTCTATGAGACCATAATTAGACCCAAGATGACACCTAATCTAGTTTGGGGGTGGATTCTGACCACTATATATTGTTTCCTCCCTTCCCTCTTCCCATTAAAAGAGGTGAGGGACTATTTTCACAACGATCCTGTTTGAATAAACTTAGTTTTTATTCCACTCTGGTCATTTTTTAATCTCCTCTGCTTTGTTCAAGAGACAATAAAAACCAATAAGAATAAATACATTTGAAAAAAAATAATGAAAAAATTCCAGGTCTAGTGCATGAAATGTAATTTATAAACTTTGTTAATCACATTATTTATACTTCCTCTAGCTATCTCACAGATATCTCCCAATAATCAATTTTTAATACAATCCCAATCATCATTTTTTTTTTAACTCAAAATAGTTTCTAGAAGCATCCTGTGTGTTTAGAACAAATCCAGTGCAGACACCACTCATTAAATAGTCCCTTATTTTACTTTTAGAATGTTATCAACCCTAGTGTGAACACCCCCTCCAGTCGTGCCAGCTCGCGAGATAAACAAGTATAAATAACCGCGGGAAATGATCACACAGACGTTAGCCGGCAGTTGCCAGCTGGTCAAGTGTAGCTCACGTGGTGCCGCTATTTATACAAGGCTGAGTCAAGAGGCAACAGCGCAGTTTCATCATATGACGCAAGGAGGAGGGGAAGGTCAGAGGGTCTCCCTCTCTTTCGAGGTAACTATGTTAACCTATAGAATGCAAACTTCAGCCCGAAAGGGCGCCATTACTATTCTTGTTGTGTTTATATGTATCCCCATGTCGTGTCCATTTTCGAGAGCCCCTCGGGGCTGGTGTTAATGTCCATCCCTTTGTGATTCCCCATGTTTTTATTCATGTTTTATATGTATGTTTACAAAAAAGAAATAATAAATACCAAACAAACAAACATAACATTGTAATAGTGAACAAAAAAACTAGCAGAAACTAAATGTGCGTATGAATGAAGAGAATTGAGTTTTCTATGAAACGGTGGGGCGGGAGTGTATAGTCGGATCGCTGTAAGGAGAACCTAGCTCAAAAGTTTATTAAAACCACTTTCTTCAATACAGTAGGTCTATATACGCAAAATCACGTATTTATTTCGCAGGTATGAGCTTAATAGTGAACACATGTTTATTTTGTTTCTGTTTTTGCTGTATTTAAAACGTACATTTTCTGGACCGACATATCAAATTAACACGTCATGTCTTACAAACTAACACCCGCCTCGATGGCGTAGTTAGCAAACGCGCTAGTTTCGTGTTGAGCTAGACTTCCAAGGAAGAGGAGATTGAGGTTCGGGTCTCGCTCGGGTAAACTGGGAGGGGGGGTTCCTAAATAGTTTTCCACTCTCCCTCCACGCAAATACGCGTTCGCTACCTCTATATTCAACCTTTCCCATTCCTAACCCATTAGCGTAATTAGTACTTAAGCGTATAACCCAACGGGTAGTAAGAAGCGGTGCTAAGTATTATTATTATTATTATTATTATTATTATTATTACAAACTAACACCTTAATTCAAGTAGACACACCCAATTTCATCAATGATAAATTTTTTTAGCAACGTTTAGAATCGAAAAAGGTACCCTTGGCTTGGTAGATGCTTTAAAAGCTTCTTTATTTAGTTATTTGGCTGTACACTATACCACTGTAAGGGCTCCAAAACCATTAATAGTTTGAAGAAAACGAACACATATTTTGAACGTTACAAGAGTTATTGACATCTGGCCTTAGGTCTGGATTGAAAGGCTGACCTCCACGTTAACAGACACTAAAGTTCAATGCGAGTCTGACACCTTAGACCGCATAGTCACGACTTCAAAGACAACGCTTGTGACGTTAGACTCAACAACCTAGAACGCCCTTACCCGAAGTTTAGGGTTAATTAAGTGGTCGATTACAAATCTAGGTGACCTTGGGTGGATTCCGGGCGGTGTTCATTTGAAGATGAGCACGATTGTGTGTGGGCTCGCCATTGATCTCTGGGGCTAGCAGGCGAAACGAGCATGGGGTACGCTCTCTTTAGGGCATAGCTGAACCAACGTTTAACTTCTGTAGCCCACCGCTAAGCGCTGCTATTGACGTGTTTTTTAGGTTACTTTGTTTATTTATAAAAAAATAAAATAAAAGAAAGTCCATTTATTTCACGGAGGAAAAAAGTTTAGAAGATTCGCTTTTAGTTTAGATTCTTATCAATTAATCCAAAATATAATTTAGAAAAGTTGTATGCATAGGATTACTTAAATATCTCTCTAAATGATGGTAGTATGACTAAAAAGTACACAATACTAAAAAACATGTCTTCCCCCGAGTCAAGTATCGGATGTGGGCACATTAACGCCATCATGTGGCACCTATACAGAAAAGGGACACCCTTAACATAAATATAGCAGAGGTTTTCCCTAATGAAACTTAGGAATCTGATCATGACGTATTTGCCTGTACTTGTGTGTGTGTGTGTGTGTGTGTGCGCGCGCATCTATCCATAAATAATAATAATAATAATACTCCCTGAAATAATTTATAAAATGGATTTTAAGGATTATTAAATCTGAATCTCTCTTTTAGTATCACAAAACTTCCCTGTGTAATAATGGCATTCACTCTTGGTGAGATATGTTAGGTAGCACAGGAGTGGGTTAAAAAAGTAAGACAAAGGCGTTTAGTTTAGTGATTTATGGATGACTCCCAATCCGATGATGCAGACAGCTCTAATTTTGCATTTTTATCAAGTAAACACTAACTGGTTGGACAATTGACCATTTTTCTCCTCTTTATTGAAATAAAAAATGTTAAAAAACACACAAAAGCAAAGTAGAAGTATTTAAAGTGTACTCCTGTTAATTGCAGATGGATTTTATAATCAGAACATATACATGTTTAGTTATCTCTTTCGCACAATAGTAAAGGGCCTATAAACAAAATCTTTAATTTTGGAAATAATACCCGTAATTGTAGTTATTATTTCAATAATAATTTAATTTGTATAAATTATTTGAAATTTAATAACTAAAATATAATAAATATTATTAAATAAGTTGCAAGAATAAACTGATACATAGCTCACTATGTATGTAATGTAATATGTATAGTATGAAGCAATTCAAACGTCCCGCTTACGTGAGTTAGTTCTGTAGCCTACCGCTAAGCGCTCTAGTAATACTCTTATCTATGGAAACGAGCGGTTCGCCGTGGATGACGCGACAGTCTGCGTGGGCGAATACAAGAAGCAAGCGATAGAGAGTTAGCGAGCGACAAGAATTCAAATCAATAGCCGTGATGTTGTCACCAAGGAAACATGAACTCAGTCAATTGTTATTTGTTTTTATTAGCACCGCGTCGTACTACCCATTCGGTTTAAGGTATGGCTACACTCCATAGCACCGCATTTTCTAGCAAGTGGATAAACGAGCCGCACCGCTATTAATTACGAAGAATAAAATTTTAAGTTAGCTAATAAAAACTAATGTTTGTTGTTCAATAAGTTGTTGTATATAATATTGTTTAACTTGTACGTAATGTTGGAAACAATGCCTAGTTTTACAAGTGCTGACACAGTGACTGCCAATCACTGGTACAAATCACTGCTCTTTTAAAATCAAGGTCACTGTGATCACCGATATCGTAAAATCACTGTTTAGCCCATCCCTACTGAGTGCTTAGTGGTTAGCATGAAAACAAAGTTCGGAAGCTCCCGAAAATTGTATTTCCGGTGGTAGGTGGCTACACGCACGGTCCGCAATGCAATGCTCTTTCGACGATTCGTCCGCGCCGGTGCGGTGCGGACCGTGTAGCCGGTCCTTTAAACGCCTATGTACTAACTACAATAATGTGTCAGGGATGATGAAGGTTGAATTTAGAGTAAGTGTACTCGCATTTACGTGGAGGTAGAGTGGAAAACAATTTAGGAAAATCACCCGCCTGGGATCTAAGCCCGATCTCCCCATCTTCGGCAGTTTATTGTGAAAGTAGCGCCTTAGACCATGTGGATACTTAAGTGAGTCAGTCGATTGTTAATAAACTACCAAAAGCTAAACGCAAAGAAAGATCTCAAGCAAACACTATCCTCTTGGATTCTTACGTTGAATTTGATCATTAACATTTTTTAAAGGGTATAATCGTTGCCGCTCTTCCATACACCTCATTGTTTAGATTTATAAATCTGATAAGGTTTTAAATTTACATAATATTAAAATGTATAGCGCGGGTGTCATGGTAGTTTTTTATTTTCACGTCACAAAGAACACGTCTACTTTTTACTTCACCGAGTCAGCGAATTCTGACATCTCAATCATCACACTAGATGTAATTTAACTCAACCAAAATACACATAATAAACACTGCCAGTGGGTTCTACAAGAGAAGTTGTAAAAAAATACTTCCTTTGTCCGGATGCTTGGAGCAAGAGTTGTAGAGTCCCGCCGCGTGCGGTTCGTGCGAAAATATAAAAATATTTGATCGCGTCGACCGCTTGGAAGTCGCCTTTTCCTAAGACAACAATGCCAACAATGCGTGTGATATTTTCTCTTCGCAATTTTCTCAACTTTAGTTCGCTCGCGTAAGACACCTACCACTAAGTAGATTTCGCTTTGCCGGGGTCATAGCAGAAAATTTATTTTTTGGGAGTTCTCACCTGCGTTTACTCGGGGTTAAGTCCACCAACAGAAGATGGGAACATATTGTTAGGAATATTAAACCCCCTCGAAGATTTTTTTTTTCTAAACATTATTGCGATTGTAGGTGTTAGGAATTTTATAGGACTCCATTAAGCTAATAGGCCCAGACATCGCGGGTAAATAATAATAATAATAATAATAATAATAATAATAATAAAGAAATACTACAGTACAGCCCTGCGTGTTGAATTCAATTGTATGCCTATGTGCACGGATAGGTTGTCTTACTAGCCTGTGTTAAATTTGTCTATAAGTTGTGTCCTGGTCTAATGGGCTTAGAAACAAAAACTAATTTTAAAAACACGCACCTTTACTAAAAATATAAATGAGCCATGCTGTGCGAGATAGGCCGGTTTAAAGTTACGTTTGAAAACATGTCACGTAATAATAATAAGCGTGTTTACATTTTGACGTGTACCGAATACTTGAACACGTGTGTGCGTCTAGCGCCTACAAGCAATAATAATATTTTGTAGATAATTTTGTGTGTGGTGATTGGAGCTAGGACCGGCCGGCCGGTACATAGTGTTAACTCTCCTCGCCACACCAGTATTCGTCATCTATAGGACCGGCTACACAGAGCCGCATTTTCCCGGTGGAATGCTATCCTTGTTTTAAAATGCAACTGGCTACACGGTCCGCAGCCCACCGGCGCGGACGAATCGTGTAGCCACCTATCAACGGAAATAAAATGTTCGGGAGCTACCGAACTTTATTTTCATGTTAACCATTAAGCACTGTAGGGATGGGCGAAACAGTGGTTTTACTATATCGGTGATCACAGTGACCCTGATTTTAAAGAGAAGTGATACCAGTGATTATTCACAGTGATTGGCAGTCACTGTCTCAGCGCTTTTAAAACTAGGCATTTCTTTCACAGCCCTTACACGTGTGACGCTGTAGTCATTGTTTCCAACATTACGTACAAGATAAACCATATTAAATACAACTTCTAAATTATTAGCTAACTTTAAACTTTATTCTTCGTAATTAATAGCTAAATTAATTTTATGCAAATAGGTGAAAACCTATGCAAATAATAATAAAAATACAAAATTATTTTGTGATATAACTCAGTCTATAAATAATATAAAAATTGTTAGAAAATGCGGTGCGGCTCCGTGTAGCCATACCTTTACACACTCTATACCCGCTTTTACTTTTTAACCCACATTTAAGACAGATTTAAATAGATTTTTGTGTTGTCCGAGGCACAAACCTCGGTCCCGGCACCGATTTATCTGATTGACAAACCCTTCCTTCACCTCTGACAAGACTGTGTATTAATCACAACTTGTGAATGTGGGGAATGCCAGGCCTCCACCGTGGTTCGGATCTCACGTTAAACTGTAGGTCTTCCATTTCACCCCAGAATTACCCTACCATTACACATTAGCGTAAATGCGTTTAACCCAAACGGGTAGTAAGACGCGGTGCTAATAATAATAACTAAATAAGATAAAGTATAACGTTACTGTAGTCCGCTTATGACAATCGCCGCCTATCATCTGATGTTGGGCGCCACTCACAGGTAGGGATTGTAGGGAACGCGAGTTAGGACAGTTTTTATAATACTTTTTACTTTGGGAAGGGAGACGGCACAATAAATAAAATATTGCTTACGTTTAGTTTAACTTATCGGAGCTTCTTTTGGGGGCTGCATGATTAAGGCATCACTCTCACAATAGACTGAACTGCCGATGACGGAGAGATCGGGTTTCGAATGCCAGTCTGGCTTACAAAAGTTTTGTTTCCAAAATTGTTTTCCACTCTCCCTTCACGTAAATATGAGTACACTTCTTAATAATATAACCTTCCTAATCCCTAAAACCATTAGCGTAATTAGTAGGTACATAAGCGTATAAACCGAACAGGTATTAAGACGCGGCGTTGAAAAATATAACTACACATAAGAAACCTTACCAGCTCTAGTATTTTTTCATGGGAATAATGTAGTCCAAACATAAACTTGTTAAGGAAAGACGAAAATTCATGTTCAGATTCCGCGATGATCTTGACAGATATTAAAAATATATTGGGCTTAAGATTTGTAGAACATCAAATCAAATGTATTTGATTGAGTATGTAACCTAACCAGAAGGTTGGATAGATGAACTTGCTCATCCATGCTAAGCAGCGTGCGCACTAAGCCTTTCCGCTGCTTTTATTTATCTGGCCCAAAACAGTTTTTTGCTTAAAATCCACCAGAAAAAAAAATCTGTCGCGTTTTCTTCCATCCATCCTTAGAAAATGTCTTACGTGAAGGCACGAAAGCGAGCGAATTGACGCGATGGCCCTGCGTGGGCGAATACGTCATGAACCAAACGATAAGAGCAGTAAGCAATGATGATATCAAATAAATGTGATCTCAAAAGACAAACAGAAAGATCTCAAAGTAAATACTATCTTCTTGGAAAGAAAATCTTACGTTAAAATTTGACCATTTATATGAACAAAAAACACATTGATCATTACAAAATAAAAGGTGATAATAATTCCCGTTCTTCCATACACCTCATAATCTAGATTTAAGAATCCGATATCTATTAAATTCACATATTGAAATGTAGATATAATATATTATAGCTTTGAAAAAAAAAAGTTACTTCAAAACTTCCAGAGAGCTGGAACCAATCTCTATCCTTAAACAATTGATCATGATAGTTTTTTATTTTCACATCACAAAGAACGCGTCTACTTTTAACTTAAGTGATTCAGTGAATTCTGACATCTCAATCATCACACTAGATGTAATTTAACTCAACCAAAATACACACAATAAACACTACCTGTGAGTTCTGAAACAGTAGTTGTAAAAAAACAATTCCTTTGTCTGGATGCTTGGAGCAAGAGTTGTAGAGTCTCGCAGTGCGCGAAAATATCAAAATATTTGATCGCGTCATCCGCTTAAAACTCGCCCACGCCGCTTCACCTTTACGAAGTAGGACACTTCCATGCCAAAAGTGCAATCGACGGTTGGGAATATGGGATTACATTGTTTCTGGAAGCTCTCACAAATATATTACCTGGTAGGGGCCTATAATGAACTTTGCTGTTTACACCACATTGCCAATTCTGGGCCTGTCTGATCATCTCTCTGATAATTATAATACATCTTGGATACAATTTTTTCCACCCCTATATGATCTGCCACCCTGTGAGGAAGCACGTGCTGCACCCCTGGGTGACATGTTGACATATTGCGAAGGTTACAGTCACACAATAAAAAACAACTTTAAAAAATTCCTCTCCTAATCTCTGAATCTAATCAAAGACTTGTTTATAGGTACTATAAATGTATATTACTACGAGCTAGACCAGTGAGATACCTCGGGAAGGATAATAATTATAGTAGAGCAGATATAAGAACATTTTTCTGTCCCCCAGCCCCATGTTCCGTATTACTACCCGGCCGGGATATCCTCTTATTCAAAGTAACACTAATGTGACGAGGAAAATATAAGTCAAAAGAAATGTATTCGCACTTGTGTGGAGGGAGGATGGGAAACAATTCATAGAAAACCACCTAAGTACACCTACTCAGAATTCGAACCTTGACCTCTCCTCCAGTTGATAAACCAGACCAAACGAGATTGGCGCCTTTGTCCGCACGTCAACCAGTGCGGAATTTATGCCAGTTCAAAACAATTTCAAAGCTACTTCCATGGATTAATACGCTAAGAAATGTGTTTTTCTGCTCTCACTTTGTTTTAAAATAGATAAAGGTGACCTTTAGTCAATGCCGGCTACTCCAGGACATGAAAATTTAATGGTAAATTCTCCACAATAGCGACTCGCTGCCTGCTAGGTAGATGAGGGGGGGCTGGGTTTTTTTTTGGGGGGGGGGTACCTGTGGAGAGACCATTATATTATATTAGATACATAACGTGAATGTGAGGAATGCCAGGCCTCCACCGTGGTTCGGATTCCACGTTAAACTGTAGGTCCTTCATTTCATCTCCCAATCACCCTACCATTACACATTAGCGTAAGTGCGTATAATCCGAACGGGTAGTAAGACGCGGTGCTAATAATAATAATAATAATAATAATAATAATAATAATAATAACAATAACATATACATAACGCCATTAAGTAATGCATTGTGACAAGTGAAGGGGGAAGGAGGAACGCAAAATTTGTTAGCAAATACGAAATCCAAATAAATAATGGCAATAAGAGAAAAGGGGAGGGGAGGTATTCGTTAGGGCGTTGATTATAATATTAATGTATTAACATAGCTAGTCTACAGCAAACCCTATGTTATTGATACATTCAAACACCGTGCGCTTTATACTTTAACCAACAAGAAAACTGTAAAATTCGATTATTGTTGTTTTGGAACCCATTTGATAATGTTTCTGGTGTTAACGTATTTTGGAGAAATTAAACTGAAATGTAAAATTTTATTTATTTATTTGCGATATTTAATGTGCACTTTCTGAACCGACTGACTATATCAGTACAAGAGAATTTCTATGAGCGAGGGCATACCAATTTTGCCGGGAAAGAAATTTTCACACACTGTCCAGGGTTTATTTCTATCGCCACAATCGATATGAGACCAACACGACGGCTTTCAGCAGTTGTCTTGTCAAAGAGGCTATAAAAACTACGAAACTTCTTATCTCAAAGTAAAGAGGAAATATCACTGCTAGTTCTCAAATATTTTTACATTTTCTGTTGTAAGTCTATAAAAAATTACAGTTGGACCTTGTCTCACAAGTCTAGTACCCCTGTCATACGAGGCTAGTTAAACTATCGACTAGTAACACTGTAGCACGAGGCTAGCTAAACTAACGGCGATAACAGTATTTGCTGGTTGGTTGTTGTGTTAAAATGTCGTCTGTGAGTGTAAGGTAGTGATGGGCAGAATTGGATGAATATAATCGATTCATTCGATTCTTTCAAAATCATTTGAATGAAAACCACATTCGAATGAAAACAATAGCTGACTTGAATCTAACTGGCCGGTTCATTCATTCTCTTACCACTCACTCCCTTGCCAAAAGTACTGAGGAAAATCGACCTTATGATTATGAATGTTTCCAAACTATCTTTATACAAGTCTTAATGTCTATTAGGTTCATTTTCAATAAATAGTCCCCATTGCTACACAATACGGTGGAGACCTGGCATTCCCCACATTCACAAGATGTCTTGTCAGAGGTGAAGGAAGGGTTTGGTAATCAGATAAATCTGTGCCGGGACCGAGAATTAATTTAATATAAAGTTTAAGTGGTTGTACAGTTTACAATAGAATATCACCCAAAAATAATACGAATGAAAATTACAAATTGATTCGATTATTTTGTTACATTATTACGTAGATGGTTCTTTTTCATTTCCCTTAAATTTTACCATCCTAACTAACCAAACGCATATATCAAGAACTGTTTGAGAGATAATTTTTTTTAAACTTGACTTAAATTTATTAAGTAGATAAGAAGCCTATATAATTTGTATGTATATAATAAAACATTGCCCGGCCGTAATATTCAGATCGTATTATAATTTTATTCACTGAAATAATTTTACATTATTATAGCACAACATATAATTATCCAGCAAACTTATGTCACCGTTTATCGAGTAGTAATAATTATTGTATGTTTTATTCTAAGTGAAGCTTTCAGAAGGCATATAATTTATTCACTTATTCAAATCGAAAGTATTTTATCACTTACCCGATATATAAATAGGATTGGAAGCTTATATATTTTTGTTATGTTTAGGAAATATTAAGGGGCCAATTATTTTGACTCTTTTAAACACAAGGGGAAACGTATATTCTTTATTTTATTACTAATCGTACGCAAAATAATTTTATTAATTGCAAGGTACTTATGTGACTAATGCATTCACTCATTCACTGTATAGTATTTTGTTGTGGCTGTACTTTGGTCTTTGGCACTGGCAAAAGGGACTAAATACAGTACCCAGTAGAAAAGTGTTGATAAGCTGCAAACGAAAAAGAATGCGTGTTGGGAGATCCAACAGCAGAGTGAAGAGAATAGTAGCACAGAGCAAAACGAGCAACTAGTAACTACTTTTAGTTAGAAATAGTAAACATCCGATTATTACCGACTCTTTACTACGTCTCAAAATCATTCGAATGATTCTTTCAATTCTTAAAATCATTCGATTGTGCCCATCACTAGTATAAGGCGGGGTTGTTTTGAGATGCTCATGTTCAATTTCTGGTAGCACTAGCACTATTTAGTGGAGTTCACAGTTCACACGGGGATAGTTGAGCGCTAGTTGATAGTGGCGAGTCGGTCACGTGCCGTTGACTAAGGGGCTTGTATAGTTTTAGGCAAGTTTAACTTTAGTAACCGTTAATAAAACACTCGGTGACCTGGTGGTCTAGGGGTAAGGTGTCGAACTTCTGTGCTGGGGTCCGGGGTTCAATCCTCGGTCCCGGCACAGATCTATCTGATCACCAAACCCTTCCTTCACCTCTGACAAAACGTGTATTAATCGCAACTTGTGAATGTGGGGAATGCCAGGCCTGAACCGTAGTTCGGATTCCACGTTAAGCTTTAGGTCCTCCATTTCATCTCGCAATCATCCCTACCATTACACATTAGCGTAAGTGCGTATAACCCGAACGGGTAGTAAGACGCGGTGCTAATAATAATAATAATAATAAAACACTCGCCAGTGAGTACAACTATCTGCTAGTTGAAGGTTCACACGAAGCTAGTTCATTGATTTTACTAGTACCCTGTGACCGAGGCTTTACGACTGACTGCAAAACGCTACGCGGCCCAACACAAAACCGTAGATATGGTTTCTAAGAGAGATATTATTTCTGGGTAGTATACAAAAATGAATTGGTTACAAAACACTATAAATATTATATTGTTATAAAACACAAAAACTGTTAATTTATTAAGTATTATGGATATGATTTGTGAGTACTGAGTAGAAGATTTAACGAGGTGAAATCCAAATCAAATATTGAGAAAATGAGCTATACCTGGTCACTATTTTTTTTTCCCCGCTCCAAACTATCTACCAGTACAATTTTCATAAGATGAGCCCTTGTCTGACCTATAAAAGTTAATAAATCTACTTTCACGTCGGTGACATGGTGGTCTAGGGGTAAGGTGTCAGACTTCTATGCTGGCGGCCGGGGTTCAATCCCCGGTCCCGGCATAGATTTATCTGATTACCAAACCCTTCCTTCACCTCTGACAAGACATCTTGTGAATGTGAGGAATGTCAGGCCTCCACCGTGGTTCGGATTCCACGTTAAACTGTAGGTCCTTCATTTCATCTCACAATCACCCTACCATTACACATTAGCGTAAGTGCGTATAACCCGAACGGGTAGTAAGACGCGGTGCTAATAATAATAATAATAATAA
>CABEEJ010000242.1:0-107002 GCA_901482245.1 Timema douglasi | reverse complement strand
GGGGGGGGGGGGGATAGAGGGGTCATGGCGCAACTTCATCAGACAGAAACTTTATTAGAGGCTAGTTAGTAAATAGGTTTAGAAGTGAACGCTGAAACGAACAAGTATTCTTCATTCACGGGAGGAGTTTACCTCTGAAAGGTCTTTTTTCTTACCGATATCCTACTATATAATAGATTTCTGGTAGGGAAAAAAGTCCTTTTCCAGGTAAACTCCTACCGTGAACGAACAATACGGTCAAACAGAGACGATCATTTAGAGATTACTACGAACAACAAATCGTTCGACATGGTTAATGAAATTAGGAAAATAATACAGTTAGGAAATGCTTGTTATTACTCTGTCAGTAAGTTGTTGACATCTCGCCTGCTATCAGTGAATGTAAAACTCAGAATAAACAAAACAATAGTTTTACTACCGGTTACTCTATACAGGTGTGAAACGTGGTCTCTTACCTTGAATAACAAACATAAATTTAGGGTGCTCTAAAACAAGAGACATTGTAAGGGCAATAAAATCTCGCAGGTTACGGTGGGCAGGTCATGCAGCGAGAATGGGAGTATCTAGAACCGCGTTCAAGGTATTGACTGGCAAACCCAATGGGAAGACTCAGACGGGAGGATAACATTTGGATAGACCTGAGATAGATAGGGTGTAATTAGATAGACTGTATAGAAATAGTTCAAGATAGGGATAGGTGGAGTACTTTTGTGAGTGCGGTGATGAGCTTTCGAGTTTTTAATGCCATAGAGTAAGTAAGTAGAGTAAGTTTGTGTTTAAATAAAGTCTATGTTTTTAGAAATATCTTAACACCATCTACCACCACTTGTGCTATCTATAATCTGATTAAAAAACTAACAGTGCTTATTTTAAGAAGATATCCAAAGGCTTTAACATTATATTTTAGGCTAACTTACTTTTAGGCCAACTGACTTCTAGACCAACCGACTTCTAGACCAACCGACTTTAAGCCAACCGACTTTAAGCCAACCGACTTTCAGCCCAAATAACTTTAAGGCCAACCGGCTTTTAGGCCAAATGTCTTTAGGTCAACTGCCTTTTAGGCCAACTTACGTTAGGCCTACTGCCGCGTCTCCCTCCTGCTGAGAAAGAAGATACTGATATCAAACTCTTTGGTTAGAAATAAGATCCTTCCTATTAGTCGCTGGGACACGATATTTATTGTGCTATTAATTTGAGACGGTGTTTTGGTGGCTGTTAGCGCATTTGAGATCATTAGCGCTAAGGACATCCTTCTTTTTAATTCAATTCGAACTGTTCTGTTAACATCCCGGGGCGATACACACATGCAACTATTACTTGCCGCACTTGAGTCGCGCTATAGTGGGATCACCATAAGAGCCTGGAAGGGGCAATCGGAGTATTTGGACCCTCCTTTCCAACCCTAAGATAGCTTTTAATTCTTATAAAACCTTCAAATATTAAATACAATACATGCGTCGAAATTATACGATCAATTTTAAAAGCAGCTTTACGACTTATTTAAAAAGTAAAAAGCTATACACTTAATTCAATTTGTTTTATCTCTGACATAATTCTCAACCAACCCTCCCCCTCGTAGAGTTTCAGACATTCACAACTACACAGTGAATGGCTCGACTTATGAATACATGTGAGTAGATAGACCCTCATTAATAGGTAGGCGGGTTAAAGTGTCTAGCTCGTCTAGTCTGGTTTGCTCGTGGCGGCGAGTTTGGGTTTCGAATCCCACGCGGGTGTACTGAGGGTGTTCTTTCCTATGCTTAGTTCCCCATTTTCTCTCTCCAGGCAACTTTATACCTTCCTCAGCCATACTACCCCATTCGTGGAAATAAGCCTAGATAAATCTGACGGGTAGAGAAACGTGATATAACAAAATAATTAAATCGTCAAAACAAGATTGTGTTTAATGTTGACAGCTGAAGATAAATAAATAGAGTGACCTTTAGTCAATGTTGGCTGAACTTTTTAGAAAATATAAACACTTTTTTTTTGGTAGTCAACATAGATATCATTTTCTTTTTTATTAGTGTAATTTCATACGCATTGATATTTTCTATCAAAAGTGGCAGCGGTTAGATTACATGACTTGTGGGAATACGAGAGTAGATCTCGTAGCTTTTCTAGCTGTCAAATAAGATTCTTGTTATGAAGATTAGACCATCAGAACCCGAGGCTAGGTAATACTCCTCAAGACAGTTGGTGCCATTGTAGCTTGTTATCTACCCCCGTGTAACTCTCGTTGATAAGGCATATCGATTGCTGTTGTATTAGAGAGCGGGAAAAAGCTTGGCCCTTCCTTGTAAGAGAAGCAAGCCATATAGGCCCTGTACCAAACCTTTGAAATATTTGGAATTGGCTACCGCCATCTATTGAACGAAACGTTAAGCGTTTCTAAATTGGTTGCAGTATAATTGCACACAACTGACACTACGGTCCAGCGTTGTTCATGTCACTTTTCGCCTACGTGAGTCAGTAAAATGAGTTTAACTGCGGTAATTGCTGCCGCAACAAATATTTTAAGTTTATATGCTTTGAAGGAGAAGACCAACTTATGTCCATATGCAAAATTTTGTTTCGAGTGAAATTGAAAACGAAAAACGTAAAAAAAATTAAGTCCTGTTCAGTTGTTCGTTGGTTTTTAAGATGTGTGTACATATAATATTTAAACACTCCTACAGGTTGTAAATCTCAATCGAGATCAATCTTTTTGTATTTACTTTGTCTATTATCAGAAGAGAACCCCTAAAGAAACTAATCCTAAGGGGATAACCTGAAATAAGATTTATATCACCTGTTTAGGTGACCGTATGGTCTAACAATCTAATATTATGTTAGACTAGTCTGTCGAAGACGGGGAGATAGAGGTTCGATCCCGGTCGGGTGCACTGAGGGTAGTTTCCGCTAAATAGTTTTCCACTCTCCTTCCACGCAAATGCGGATGCAGTTCCTCTAAATTAAACCTTCCTGATACCGAACACATTAGTGTAATTAGTACTTAGGCGTAATAACCCGAAAGGGTGGTAAGACGCGATGCTAAAAAAGATGGATTTAAAAATGTATTTCTAGACAAATAAAAGCAACACAATACATAAAGGATGTACACTTTTGGTTTTATCAAGTTGTTTTTTTAAAACTATAATGTGATAAAATTTCCTATGATATAAACACTTCTGCCGCTCATCAAGTACCCGCTAAGTTTGTCAAGTGACCTAAGGCGTTAGAATCGCATCGCACAAGACTACTATTGACGAGGTAGAGGTTCAAATCCCTGACGGGTGTACTGATAATAGTTAATTTTAGAAACGTCTTGGACTGAAAGGTGAAGCCTATCCAACTTAAATGTTTCTTTACTGATATCGATAGATTTTTTCTTGGAATTTACTATCAAACTTATCGTTAAGCTACATATTTTCAAACAGATGACTCAAAATAAAACCACTTGATTTTTTTAATAAACTTCACCAGAAATGGATAAATGGATAGATAGATTAAACAAGAGCAGTTGGGCGTGCGTTAAAGTGTTTGATTCTGCCCATTGAGGGTGAAGTTTAATAGTTTATCCGAACAAATTGCGGCGTGGCACGTAACTTATTTTTGTGCGGTCCGCAAGCTATACCCGTCTAGCTATGAAAAAAAAAATGGTGTTAAAAAGACCAAAGTTAAAAAATATATGAGTCGTTTAGTCAATTATGAAAGTATATTGACCTACAATTTCTAATATCCGCCTCGGTGGCGTAGTTGGTTAACGCGCTAGTCGTGTTGAGCTATACTGCCGAGGACGGGAAGATCGAGGTTCGAATCTCGGTCGGGTGAACTTTTTTCTTTCCAAAATGGTTTTCCACTCTCCCTCCACGCAAATGCAGGTTCATTTCCTCTCATTTCAACCTTCCCAATTCCCAATCATTGGCGGCTTAAGCATATAACCCGAACGGGTAGTAAGACGCGGTGCTATATAATATTTTTTTTAAAATACCATTTTTATTCAACACGAGTCAATTTAATCCCAAACTCTGATAATTTCAGCGTCACGAAGAGATATGTATATTTTACAATTCTGACAAATTCGCACACATTCAATATTTTCCTCGAAAAACGCTGGGTTATTTTTGGATTAAATGAACAAACATTTGCTATAATTTTAGTAAAAAATCCTTACAGCCAAGCATTGCCCATGAACATTTACAAGCAGTTAGTAGGATATTAGAGAAATGAAAGCTATAAAAAATACCAATCAAATTTATCTAATTAAATTGTGTTTTATTGGAGTCTCGCTGACTTTTTTTTATACTGTCTAACTTAATTATGTCGACCCTGGTGGTCTTGGGATAAAGTGCTCGCTTCAGGACCCGATGTTCGTGAGTTCAAACATAGCTGGGGATCGGATTTTTTTTTTTTTTGCGATAACAATCTGTAGCATAACTTACTTCGGAGGGGAAATAAAGCCATCGGTCCCATATCGATTGTGGAATGTGAAAGAGCTCTGGAAGATATGTGAACATACCTTCCCCGGTAAAATTGGTAGGCCCTTTCGCGCTCGCTCATATAAATTCAGAGTGGAAGGCAACGGAGAACCACCAATCTTCCTGGACTCCCCTAGTACATGGTATTTCTACCAGATGGTGTGGGTAGCACTAGCCAGCCGAAAGGTTGAGTGCATGCCCAGCCCCAGATAGAATACATTACATTAAACCAAACTTCGGGTTGTTGACTTAAGAATTTTTTTATGTTGTCTATAACTCATTATATATATATATATATAGTTATATATATTTTATTATATATATAATATTGTGCCTACCAAAAAATTGTATTTTATTTGGTGACCCGTTATTATAATATTTGAATTCTCAATGTGACCCTTTAAACAAAAGATGTGCCAATCCCTTCTCTGCCGCAAGTCCCAACAATATTGTTTTTTATCTTATTTATTTTTCTGTTATATATAGTTTAAATATAATCATATAATTCAATGTAGAACAGAGTTGAAGTTTGGAATTTGATATAAATTCCAAAGATCAACTAGAGTAAGATATGGACTTCAGATTGAGCAAAAAAGTGATTGAAATTAGGAAATCTATTATATATTCATCATAATAAGAAAAAGTTAAGAACATATTAAATTAATACAATTCACACACATATATATAACACATTAAAATAATATAATTTATACTTAACAGTTTAAGTCAAGGGTGAAGATTGACGTAAACAGATAAATTGTATAGGTGTTAGAATAGTAGAAGTTTAATAATTAACAATAATAAAATAATGTAAAATTATGGGTTAATCTGAATTGAAATAAATTGAATTCTATTCTTATCTGATTTAATGCCCTTGTTCCTTTATTTTTAAATGCTGGTACATTCCAGCCAAGATTCAGTCAATAATAGTCAGAGCTCTAATAATAAAACATTGAGCTAATAAACAGGGTAAAAGTAATAATAAAAAAATTGCCGAATATTGATGGTTTCAGTGTTTCTGCTATACTTATATTACAATAAAGATCTAGATCCATTCTTACTTTAACAGGGCTGCCACTAATTTCTTAATACCAAATTTCTCGTGTTTAGGTCATTTCCTTAAGAGATTCACATTTTTGCAGACACTTGTGAGAGTTTTACATACAAGTAATAAATGTGAAGTAATGTAATTTGGTGCTTAGAAGAGGATTATTTTCCTTGATGGAGAAATAAGTGCAGGCGATACGAATCCGGACAACTGGGCGCCGCCATCTGGGCGCGGCCAACTAGGCGCGGCCAACTGGGCGCCGGGACAACTGGGCGCCGAGACAACTGGGCGCCAAAAGTAACCCCACTTTTTTCCTTTTTTAAAAAGTGATGAGTAAAAACAAAAAACACACCCCAATTTTTTTCTTTTTAAAAAAATCACTTTTTTGCACTTTTTTTTAAAAAAAATCGCTTTTTTAATGCATTGCAATATTATGCGCAACACCACGTAAAAACGAAATAATGTCTCTATTATTATAGTCCCTAACTAGTCTTAAAATTCTAGCATCGACTTCTCGATACTTTCTTTTTTTCGGCGTAGGCTCATGTCCAGCTACAAGATGTTCATAGTAGATATCTCTTGCAGCTTGTACTTTACGTAGAGCATCAATAAATTTCCATATTGTGGGATGTTGCATGCCCAGCTCAGTTCCTAGCCTGCGATGTGCAGCTTCAGCATGATTGTTAGTACGATTGTGACACGATTTTTTGTTCCATTTCGTCCAAACCACTCTGGTTGACGAAACCTAATGAAGTGAAGAAGCAAAAAGTAATGGTAATGGGTCGAGTGGGCGAATTCTAAGAATACGCAAGTAAAAGCTCGTAACACCTGCACCGCATATCTATGAACTGGATAAGAGAAAAGTAATAATAATGGGGGGGGGGGGGATATTTCTAAGAATAAACAAACCAAATCTCGTCGCACCTGCACCAGAAATAAGTCATAGCTTGAAGGTATTATAATATCAGCGATATTATTTTAATTTTACATAGGGATGCACATAAATGCTACTTATTATTCCTCTTTAGTGGTTTATTTTGCGCACAATTCTTATTTTTCATTTTTTGGTGAGTTTTTTTTAGAAATTTTACTATATCAAATAGACTAATTTATAATATAAATTAATTAAGTTTCCTCTACTAAGATTATTTTTTTAAATACTCCAAGAAAAATATATGATGTTGCGCTGAAAAATATGATTAATTAAAAAAAGTTCATTTTTAGTTTTTATCCATCACTTTTTAATTTTAATTGCAAAAATATGAAAAAATGGTGCATTTTTTATTCTAAAAAATTGCATAAGTTAATAAAAAAATTAAAAAATAAGTTTTATTTTAGCGCCCAGTTGTCCTGGCGCCCAGTTGTCCAGGCGCCCAGTTGGCCGCGCCTGGTTGGCGGCGCCCAGATGGCGGCGCCCAGTTGTCCTAGACCGCAGTCGATATACTACCAAAAATTTCAAGAGGGGGTAAAGAGTAGAAGACATGTTCAAATCAACGTGCTTTGATTCAAAGACCTAATATTTCATTATTGTAGTAAAATGTCCCAATGCAAAAAATATATAGTTTTTTAGTCCCATGTAAAATTATTTGGGTGTTTTTTTTTTCAGACCAAAAATCTCTTGTGTATTCCCTATTTCCCAAGTGCGTGGCCGCACTGTTTCAATAATATGCACCGTAGCCATTTTGTTACCAACGTTTTACAAATATTTAAGCAAAGGTCATAAAGAGGAGGTTATTTGGGGGGTGCCAATCATATACCCCTCACCCCACTCTAAAAGTATGATTAAAAGTAATATAACTTTGTATTCCTCGTCAACGTTTAGGCTCGGTGCTTATTGGAGTCTTGTAGAATTCCTAGCATCTATTATAACCCAAATTATGTTTTAGAACACTTTATTGTTGCAAGAGGGAAATAATGTTTGATTTATTTCTTATTAGTTATTAGCACCACGGCTTACTACCCGTTCGGGTTATACGCACTTACGCTAATGTGTAATGGTAGGGTGATTGTGAGATGAAATGGAGGACCTACAGGTTAACGTGGAATCCGAACCACGGTGGAGGACTTGCATTCAACACATTCCCAAGTTGTGACTAGTACACATCTTGTCAGAGGTGAAGGAAGGGGTTGGCAATCAGATAAATCTGTGCCGGGACCTAGGATTGAACCCCGGACCCCCAGCACAGAAGTCCGACACCTTACCCCTAGACCACCAGGTCACCCTTTGATTTATTTACTTTGTCACATTGGTACCCCCTCTCTCTTAGATACCTCGAAAAATACAGTTTTTTTTTGTTTGTTTGTTGGTTTGTTTGTTATTTAAGTTTAAAGTTAATTACAGTTTAAGTTTACAAGACAATATTTTACAATTTACAATTTAAATATCAATGTTACAAAGTTATTTTCTATAATCTCCTCGAGCAGAGCAGGTGATAGCACATTAAAATATATACAATACAAGACTGTTGGGTATTTTAAGGTCATTTTACTGTAAGAGAGGATAATATATGTTATAATGAACTTGGAATCCCTCGTTCCCACGTGAAGCCATCGGTATTCGAAGTAAGTCTCGAGACTAGGATCGCGCCTTGTTAGCAGCACAAGCACACCCACTGTGTAACTACTAACTAACTGCGCGTCTGTTGTTTATATATATTTTATCTTCTCTGCTGTTTGACCGCATTTCTAAAGTCTGTTCAGCGTAGGACTTATTTTCTGAAAGGCACTTTCCCTACCAGAAATATATTATATAGTATAGGGTATTGGTAGTAAAAAAGACCTTTCAGAGAATAATTCCTACCGTGAATGGAGTATAGTTTCCAGCTATCCTCTCATCTCTTCTCTAAAGCGAGAGAGAGAACACAGTCCCAAGGTTTGTCCTGCTGCACCCATGCGTCACACGGGCCACTGCGACGCCCGCCACACACACGCTCTAGTGTCAGTAATCAAGGCCGTAGTCGGCGGGGGGTTCTAACACCCACCGAAATTTAATTAAAAAATACATATGGCTTTATTTATGGTTCAAACAATATCAAAATAAAGGCACAAGTACAAACTATGGGGCTGTGTTACCATAACAATCACTGCAGAGAGCTTCTAGAGGTGTTTAATATTTATATTTATTTCTAGCCTCCGGCAGTTAGGGACCTATGTTGCCATAAAAACATTTCAGATAGCTTCTAGAACTGTTTATCAGTTAGAATTTTTTCTAGCCTCCGGCAATTGAAGGATGTGCCCACCAAGCCCCCCTGAAATTATCGGCCAGCTACGGCCTTGCTAGCAATGACTATCTGAGACAAACTTTCTAGCATAGGGGAACAGGACGAGGAGGTTTATTAGTGCCTTAAATTACTGTAGAAAGCATGAGTACTCGATTACATATGTTTTAATTAATACTTGTGTTTCTTAACCATACCGGTGGGCATGTTGACAAAGGCGTCAGTCTCAACTTTATGGTGTGCTTATGACGGGGAGGTCATGTATACAATCTCGGCTCAGTGTATTAGTATTTTTATTATAATGGTTTACCACTCTCCCTCCATGTCAATGCGGGTGCGTTTCATCCAAACATTACCATCATTAATTCTAATCTGTTGGTGTAAATATACGAATATCCCTGAAGGGTATTAAGAGGCTGTGAACGTAAGAAAAAAACACTATAAAATATTACTTTACTAGGGGCCATCCATAAGCCACGTGATGCCTTATTTTGCCAGTTTTTACTACCCCCTTTCCCGAAGTAAGCCCATGGCTTCTTTGGTGCTGACTGACAGCTTACAGTTGACTTCTGACAGTCAACATTTAGGTATATACCTAGATGTTGACTGTCAGAAGTGATACCTTCGAAACACATGTTTTTGCAGATCATTTGGTTCGGCGTAGGGATACATAATTTGATCTGGTAACTTTTCAAAGCCGTCAGCTGTCAGCTGTGAGCTGTCAGTCAGCACCAAAGAAGCCATGGGGCTACTGTAGTACCAATACATTAATCCTGACCCCTCCCCTCCTCTAACCTGTTTTATCTAACTTTTCACACCGAGAGCGAATGTCATTATTTGATTGGGAAGCTTTTGTAGTAATTAAAGAGGGACTAATATTTTAATTTACTACTGAGAATCTAAAGTTATCTATTATGTATGTTTACTAATGGTAAAAACATGAACACTAATCTCATTGAGTTCATACTGTACCGAGTGATGTATTAGTGGAAGGGGAGAAGCCCTTTTTTTTACCGTTAAATCTCTCTTGAAGCAATTTAGTTTGTTTTATTATGATTCATACTGAAGGTGTTAGCTATGCATTTTGTAGGACTTCAATACATAAACTACGCAGGAAGGAGGAATACAAAAATGTTTTAGGTTATTGATAATATTTTAGGTTGAAAATAGGGGTTGAACCCTTCCTTCAACCCTTCCTGCCACTCGGTAAGGCCGTGTTGTTAGGTAAGTAAGTTTGTTTTTTATTGGCAAGATTCAAGTATTGCCAGCTTGCCATTAATTAGTTGTGTAAAGTAGGTGGTCTTAGAAAAGAATGGGGAGATACTATACCACACATAACATTTTTCTGAGAAGTTATTCTTAGGAACACATATTAATTTAATTTTAACTTTAACGTACGGTATTATTTATGTTTTGAGAGATAAATAGTTATTTCTTTTGGGTTATTTTTACCGTTTTTAGTTGTTTTTTTTAGCAATGCGTCCTACTAGTTTAGGTTATATGAATTTTCAGTTGTGTAAACCACTGTAGTTGTTTTTTTCTGCTAAGCCCTAACCACTTTAATAAATGCGTAAAACTTTCTTATACAACAATACAAATATTGACAAATAAATATATATATTTTTATTACTTCTTTTAAGTCATCAACCCTAAGGTTGGTTCGATGGGATTCTATCCATCTCATGCTGGGTATGCACTAAGCCCTTTGGCTGGTTAGTACTGCCTGCACTATCTGGTAGAAATCCTAGGGGAGTTCAGGAAGTGTGGTGTTCCCCCGTTGCCTTCCAACCCGCGTTTCTATGAGCTGGTGCGAAACGCCTACCAATTTTTCCGGAAAGATATTTTCACCCCGATAGTGATTTTGTAATAATAGCATGTCTGGCACACTTTAATCTGCAGCTGAGTTTGCAGAAAGATTAGCGAGTACTAAATATGTGCCGTAGCCCAGGGAACGCACGAATGTACTAATCATAGGCCTACATCCTTTTCATGGAGGCTCATTACATTAGACGAGGAGATGATGAAAGTAAATATGACGGGTTGTAGCCAAAGAAGATCTTGACCAAACTTAAAACTATAATCATACCTTTGTAACCATGGGAATTCCCCTTTACAAGAAAAATCCCCCGGTACCAGCCGAGAATCGAAACCGGGACCACTAGGTGTTGGGCCAGGGGCTCTGACCACTATATCACGAGGCCGGTTAGCTGATTCTTTCGCATGCCACAATCGATATGAAACCGACGGACGGCTTTACTTTCCCTCCAAAGGAAGTTGTACTGCGGACTTAAAAATATCGCCAAAGAAAAATCCGTCAACCTCCACAGAGTTTGAGCCCACGAACCCGGGGTCCTGTTTCACCCTATGGTCACCGAGATCGACTTTTTAGACTAGGAACTGTTTATTTTAAAAAGTAGATATTTCCCCACAAAGATAAAATTCTAAAAATAAATCGTCTAAACGGGCTGGCGCAGCCTTAAAGAGTAAAAGAAATACCAAACCAATTGGAATACTTACCTAACATATATTATTATGTCACGTATGTGTGTGTGTGTAGATATATATATATATACACACAAAAACCACTATAATGAGTACTCAGTTCATAGATGTTCTCGCTTTCCTACCAGATTCTGGCGGGAATCTACGATTCATTATGGTACTTATCATAGTGTCACTAACTTGCAAGATCCAGTTACGTCAGGTGGAATCTACCCACACACGATTCCACTACTTTAATATATAAAAAGTTTATTATCTAAAAAAAACTACAATGAGCTGTAATTTAACCATAAAATACTTTTATAGTTTGCTTGGATATAATCGGTGCAAATAGATCTTCAAGATTCGCTGGGTTTTTTTTAAGTTAGTTTGCATAACTGTACAGTCAAATAATAAAAGTACCTTCAGTTTAACATTGAACTATTTTGCTGACTAAACCTTTTCAAGAGGTGTAGCTATAAAACTAAATAAAAATAAAAAGTGTGTGTCAGAAAATGTATAGGTTCACACATTATAGTAATAAATACCCGTTACATCTTAACTTGAATATTAATTAAGTTAACTGCTTTTAAATATGATGTGATCTACCTGTTGATCTCAAGCTTACCTTGATTAAAGAAGCACAATACAAACATATATTTTCATAACGCGTATCACCGTTTAAAATTAATCACTTTTTGATTTACTTGCTCTACCGTTAAATTATTATTTACATCTTGCCAAACAAATGTAATTTTGGCCTATGCGTCACGTATGTATATAATTTATTTTATCTAACACAAACGTAACATATAACACCAAGTTGAACTAGCAGACTGAATGAATGAATAACATTAAGGTTTTGACGGGACAAACAACCTCTCTCTAATTCAGAATGGCCACGACATCTATACAAAATGTTGTGAATCTTTTGGTTAGCTCTCTCAGCTACGATAGCTCTATTAAAAGTTTTCTCAATAAATTCAGTAGATATTAACATTGCAGGTAGATACCAAATATGTAACAATTTAAAATTAGAGCACACTTTGAGGTGTAGCTTTTTTTTAATGTTTGATTTTAAGTACACGTGAATGCAAGCAATAAAAACATCAAAATAATATAAATACACCTATTAAAGAAAGTAGGTAGTCTATAAACATGAATAATACTAGCTACAAAAAGATCACTAAAATAAAAAAACATCTGACTAACTATGCATATTTACAATTTAAAAATAAACTTGACTTAACTTGTTACATCAAAAAAAAATGTTGCAACATTTTAATCTACACAGGCTAGTTCGTAGGCCTACTCCGTGGTCCAAGTCAACTCTCTTATTTATGGTCCTAGACCCTAGTCGTCCCGAAATTCCAATCGCGATTACATATTCCATACCCTTATTAACGTGATCGTTCCAACCAGTGAGATAGCCAGATACTTCGTCCAATCGAAAACTTCAAAAGAAAATCGTCTTCAACAGGGGCCAATCAATCAGCTCATTAATAAAATAAAAATAAAAACAATTTTTGTTGAGAAAACTTACAGTATATACTTAAGATGTAGTACAATCACAATAAATATATTTATAACACGATTTTAACAATCAAACTTGAAATAAATTAGCCTGAAAATGCAAAACAAATTTAGATACCAGTATTCTGAATGTAAACAAAGTAAGCACATTTAATATAATTTTTGTGCTTCCTTTAATTATTATACATGGGTTTTGATAGAATATAGCCAATCACAAAATAAAATCTAATTATAATTTATTTCGGTAGTTAAGACGGATACCAACGCGCATGTGCAGATTTACTCGGCTGTGATTGGTAGTCCGTATAAACTAGTCCTTAGCAAGTAAAGTTAAATTAGTTAACTAGTTAAAGCTAACTACCAGTCTTTTAAATTATACTTTAATGTACTATCGCAGTTAACCACTTTGGAAACTGCAATACGTAATTTTAAAATTAATATGCAAAAATAAAAATATTTTTAATTTTCACCAAAAACCTCACTCCACAGGGATATTGTAATATATTAAAACTATACTCACCAAAGGGTTAAAATCGACTTATTACTTCTAGA
Source organism: Timema douglasi (assembly GCA_901482245.1). Lineage (NCBI taxonomy): Eukaryota > Metazoa > Arthropoda > Insecta > Phasmatodea > Timematidae > Timema > Timema douglasi. The sequence goes on along the minus strand of CABEEJ010000242.1, from coordinate 93,707 downwards.
GAGGTCATCACATCTGAAGCAAATATAATACACATACACCTATTGCACCTAAGTTGAGGAGGACATATAAGATTGGTAGTGTTTAACGATAAAGTCAACAGTATTATGTTCATAGGATGGGCCCAGTGATCTCTTTACTGCACTGGCAGTGGCGTAACAGATTAAGCTTGGGCCCCCTCGTAAGATTTATTTTCGGGCCCCCTTTTCCATGTCATCTAACACCTTAATAAAATATTATAATAAATAATTATTAGTCCTAAATAATTAGTAATTTAGTAATCACATCTTATAATGCTGTTTTAGCATAGGTTTTGTGTTGGGATCGTCATCAGTCAGTCAGCTTACTGCATGAAGATTTTTAAAAAAACTGCGATATTTAAAATCAAATGGAATAATTGAAATAATACTATAGCTTAGTTATAATTCACAACACTTTATGATAAACACATCCAACTATCTAAATGGTCAATAATCAGGACATAAGTTATTTGACTACAATTATTTCCACCAAATTTATAGTAATTTAAAGTTCCATTTCGCGGGCCCCCTTATTCCATTGAACCCTACCAACCCCCACCACCTCAGCGCCTCACCCCTGGCCACAACCTCTATATTTGAATTTTTCGGCAGGGGCACACTCGGCGGAGATTATAATACTAAGTATTAACAATGAAGGCGCTTAAGAAGATATTTGGTCCAAAAAAGAATAACGATACTAGGAAGTGAAGGGTGTCACATAATGATGACTTACATATTTTGTACTCATGTAAGCATTGTTAGAATAGTAAAATCTCACATTTGACTGTGGACAAGACACGTATTGCGAATAGAATAATCTAGAGCCGTGTCAGGATATTGACTGGTGCACCCAATGGGAAGATATCATTGAGAAGACATAGATTCAGATGGGAGGATAACATTAGAATGGACCGGAAAGAGATAGGGTGTAATGCAGTATACTGGATAGAACTAGCAAAATATAAGGATATACGGGGTACTTTTATAAGTGGGGCAATGGACTTTCAAGTTCTTAATGCCTTAGAAGAAGTAAGGTACCCACAATGACCCCACATAGGTGTGATACCTTCTTTAGTAAATGTAAAGAAAATTGCCTCTAAAGATTTGAATTTGCTTGTGACTAACGCTCCTATGCATCAAAATTTTAAGGCATCACAACATCTATGTTTGAAATGGCGGTACGAGCACACTTGATGGAAATTATAGTATTAGGTGCCCACAATGACCACGCATGTGGATAGTATATCCTACTGCTCCCCAATATATATATATATATATATATAAATGTTAGAAGTTCAAAATGACATGGGCAAACAATAGTTTTAGGCGGCAAGATCAAATGCAGTATGCTTGATGAGCAATGATCAATAACAAAACAGCTGGACTGTCGCCAGGCTATAGTCAGGTGATTCTAAAAGAAATACTGAGAGGTAATTACAAACAACAGTTAACTGGAAATCATATACATATAGTATTATTAACATATTTATAATTTAAGCTAGCTTGCTTGATTGGGACTTAAGAAAAATCCTTAAAAGACATTGTATAATGAATAGCAATAGAAAGGTTAGTTGAATACATTGGTGGATGGCTAACATACAGGCGTCAACACAAAATAGTACTATGGCTTGTCCTTTCCCTATTGGTACTACCAGAGCATTCAATAGTACATGTATTTAGTGACCCACTCCCTGGGGTACAACACTAATACTTAGTCAATAGGTGCCAAAAACGGGCAAAGAGAAAAAAGGTATTATCTGCGCGGACCCCATATGGAAACAATTGGAGTTCCGCGTTTTACCCACCCAAGCTAATACACCCGCGAAGCGTGGCAACAAGAATAATTCAACACATTGAACACATTGACCCAACTAGGTCCTAGAAAAAGGATAGACAACCTGGTTGTAGCCATAAAAACAAGTGTGTTGTCTTAAGGACTCAAAAGGGAAATATAGTGCTCATGGAGAATAGCAACCATTTGGACTAAGTCCTTAATACATCTGGAGCTCAAGGCTCCTTTATCGAAGCTATATCATATGGATATAGGAAAAACTAGTCTCTTGGACCAATATAACAAGTCTGAAGGACTTAAGCAACATTAGAGTTACTGTGACTACACCAACAGAGTCGGAAGAACACAAAACCAAAATCTAGTCTCTTTGACTGAAACAAGAAATTGAAATAAACATAATAGTCGCCTTGACTGTACTAAGTCTGAAGGACACAATTCTGATAAACAAAAAGTCAGAAGGACTAAATAAACATTTTCTAATCTTTAAACTAGATCCATAATTCAGATGGACTTATTAACGTCGCCTCTATACTTAGGAAATCGGAGAGGATTCTCCTCGGCGGCGTGGCGATGAAAACCACGCCCAATACTACATGGCCACCGGTTTCTAGAGAGAGTAGAGTATGATAGCAGAAGTTCCTTCTTCGACGATACGATGTGATAAAATACCATGACGTGAATCCGAGAGTACCTTGTTTTATACCCTTTCTCTGACTAGAACGAAAAAAAAAAAAGAAATAGAAAAAACGTAAAAACACAGCTGGTGATATGAGTGACTGGAGCTTGAGGGGTGAGGTAAAGGGGAGGTTCAAAGACATGACACCACAACAGTGGCGCTCGGGGGTCATGGGAGCGAGCCTAGCTTAGTTGAGTTCTATTTCAAGTCAGGTGTTGTAGTGGGCGGATGTGTTTGGAAACACCCTGTCGCCATACTCGTTGAATATTTTTCTAGAAGGCATGTTGGCGGTATCCTATCCCATTCAGTCACGGTAAGTCTTGAAGCATATTATTCTGAATTTATCAGCTTTAGCTATCTTCTTTGGGTTCCACAATCATAAGTTTAGTATTTTTTATGCAGATTTGTATAGTTAAAATCTTTGTGGTATTTTCTATTGGAAGTATGTTGATCATATCCGAGTCCATCCAGTCGCTAAAAGTAAGTTTTGAAGGATATTATTATTAAATATCTCAAATCTAATTCTCTTCTTTGGATTTTACCAATATAATTATTATAATTTCGTGTTTTTACGTAGCCTAATTGTGTAGGTGTCAACTTTACATGATTGATACGCTATATATATATATATATATATAGGAGAGGGTGGATATATGGGCCCCCACTTGGTTTTTCCATCATAACTATCGCAGACAATCTTAAATTAATCTGTAAATGTCAAAAAACACACTTCGGAATGTTTTTAACATAATTCCAATGGAATTAGAGATCTTTTTTCAAAAACATTAATATGGAAAAATATTTTCCAAAATATTATTACACTTGATCACCAAGGCCGTAGCCAGCCAATAATTTCAGGGGGGGTTTGGTGAGCACATCCCCCAATTGCTGGAAGATAAAAAACATTATAAATGACAAACGGTTCTAGAAGCTCTCTGAATTGTTTTTTTATGATAAAATAACCCCCTAGCTGCCGAAGGGTAGGAAATTTTCTAAATATTAAACACTTTTTGAAGCTCTGTGAGGTTTTTTATGGTAAAATAACCCCCAAAATGCCGAACGCTAGGAAAATTTCTAAATATTTAACACCTCTAGAAGCTCTTTGAAGTGCTTTTTATAATAACACAGCCGCCTAATTTGTATTTGTATTTTAATTTTTATATCGTTTGAACCATAAATAAAGCTATATATATTTTGTTCATAAAATTTCGCGGGGGGTTTGAACCCCCAACCCCCCCCCCCCCTGGCTACGGCCTTGTTGATCACTAATAGAACTTGTGCTGGTAATATGAGCCCCTTAGCTTAGAAACAGAAATTCACTAAAAATAAAAGATTAACATTTTTATTTAAACATAATTCTGTTATATATTTAAATGTACATTTATAATAAAAATTTAAAAATGTAATTTGAAGTTAAAAGTTAAGTGTAAGTTAAAGGAACATGTCCATATTTACTTGCAAAAATCACAAATGTATGCATATGTCTCACATCCAGCACATTCATTGTAAGCCCACAGCTCACAATTCATACACTCTACCCACAATTCACCCCTTTTGTCTGCTGAAAAAATGCCTTCACAGAAAATACAAACGGCATCATCACTATCAGGACGAGGAACGCCTATTTCAATTTCTGGAAGAGACTCGTCTGAATCAATGTTGAACTCTTCATCCGATTCTTCTGCTAGGAAAATTAGCTTTCTTTTTATAGATTTCTTCAACTTATTTTTTCTTTGGTCTCGTATCACGGATGGCGGTTCATCTCCCTTAACAAACTTCTGTTTTTATCCTTCTTTTTCTCTTTGTTTTTCTACCTTTTTCTTCTCAGATACTTCTAATACAAGTTTATAGGGGGACGATGTTATTTTTGCAGCCTTCGTAGACTTTGGTCCTTTGTTTGTCATCTTTATTTTAGGTTGTGGAATTGGCAAAATATCTTTTGGTGATACATGATTAGACTTCTTCATTAAAGAACATCCCGAGGGGCCGGCTTCTTCCAAGTCCTTTGCACATGGTGTAGCATCTCGACCGGGTTCATTAGATTTGGTGAAAGAGGGAATAGTGGAGTTAACGTCCTGAGGAGATGTCAGTGATTGTACCTTTTGTGTAACATTCATGCCTTTGTTTTCTTCAGGGATCTGTAGATCAACCACGTCCATACCAATTTCCAAAGCAAAAAAATCTGTGTCGTTGAACATCTGTCGGTTACAAGGATAGATTCCGGTAACCTTGAACCCATTGTCGGCTATTTCTACAGTTTAACACTTCAGATATCCATTGCCCAAATGTTGTGCTATGACGTATGAACCGAGAGGTCTGGTGTTATAATGTAGCAGCTACTGTCTAATGTTTTCACTGTAATAATGTTTCAATGGCCCCATTAAGGTACTGTCTAATGGTTGCATACGGTGGGTCGTGTGTGGAGGAAGACTTAAAATTGTTACATGATTTTTGCGGGCAATATCTACAACATTGATGTTCTTAGTGTGGGTGTTATGCCCATCAAGAATCAGTAAGACAGGATCTTCTGCTGTTGGTTTTGTTCTCTCAATAAAGTGATTAAGCCATTCAGTAAAGAGATTGCCTTGGATCCAACCCGATGGGTGGCATTTTCCAATGGCGCCATGTGGAGCTCCTTTCAATAACGCTTCTGTCATATTTTTCCGTGGGAAAATCAACATTGGTGGAACAAAAATACCTCCTGCACTCATGCAGCATACAACGGTCGCTAATGACACCCTTTCAGCAGCGGTTAATGCTCCTACCTGCCGTTTTCCTCTGAGGCCAACGACTCGCGGGACTTTACTTTGAACAACAGATATGCCGGTTTCGTCGACATTGAATATTCTGTCTTGTGGATATTTATGTTTTTGTAACTCAACTTCAAGTATGTCCAAAAATTATTTACTGCTTCCTTATTAAACCCATTAGCACGAGCAAGGGAAGTGGCTGATGGTTTCAAGATTGACAGTTTATCTTTATGGCGGGCCATAAAATGATCAAACCAGGCTCGGCCAGATACCTCACCACCAGAAAATGGATGCCGAATAATATTTTTTTCACACAACTGGTAAGCTAGACGACGCACATCTTGTCTTGTAAGATTATGAAACTTTGACTCCATGACCAGGAAATAATTTACAAGCTCTTCCTCCATTTCGGGTGACATAATGGGCTTTCGCCCCAATTTCTGCTTCTTCAATCAGAAAATCAAGACGAGAGAGTCTTTGCAAAGTGGCACGAGGTACAGAAAATACTTTCGAAGCTTTTTTTTAACCTCAGTGTATTATCTTTCAACGCCTGTAATACATTAATCATATCTTGTTTATTCCATAGCTTTTGTTTTGACGACTTCTTTTGACGTACAAGGAGTTTGGGAGGCATCTGTAAAATATTAATATAAAATAATATTAAATAATATCACGTTAAAATGTAGTGACTGCGAATTGGGCCCCTTTGTTATGGGGCTCAAATTACCAGCATCGTAAAGGGCCCATAATATCACCCTCGTTCATCTTGGTAAACACGATTTTTTTGCATACTTATTCGTAGATCTAATTTATAATGTTAATACTGGAATAACACCCTTAGAACTTAACCTAAACTAAGCTACAATAATAATTAGCAGTTATGAAAGAATAATTGTGTTGATAAGTGTCAAACACATACCTTTCAAAGTATTTTCAGGAGCGAAAAATAAAAACACACCACAAAACACTTGCTATTAGAGGAACTACGCCAGTGGGCTCTATAGGTACTTGGAGTAACTATTTCTAATAGTTAAAGTGTCTCACACTAGAATTCATGACCTGCTTACTTAGAAAACGAAGGGGCCCATATTAACGACGTGGCTCATATATCCATCGTTACCCATATATATGTAATTAAAACTACATCAAAATATGTTGGTTTTAATAATTAATATAGAAAAAAGTGTAAAATTTTGTGATTATATTTGATTAAACAATACCTTATTTAACTATTTAAATTGTCTTTAGTTTCCTTAAAATGTCTCGGAAAGAATCAACAATGAATTAACACAACATTACCTGTTCCCTGCCTTTCTTCTTCAGAAGTACTGAATTTCTTCTTTACTGAAAAAACTAACAAAAGGTAATATTTTTCATCTAGTAACGTTTGGTACTGGGGTATTAAAATGGTAAAAGCTGGTTTACACATATTTTCTTTAATTCAAACACAGAACTTTTCCAACACCTTTATAGAAAAATTCCCTTTTCGGAGAGTTCTAAAATAAAAGTTTGGTCTTCCTTTAAAAATATACTATCTTTTTATCCAATAAGAAGGTTTCCACAATTAAGATAGTTGATTAACCTATCTATATAAATACGTATATATATATTTTAATAAAATTTACAATTTTCCATTAGAATTTATTTAAAATGTAAAGGCACGAGAAGTATTTTAAAATCATTTATATTATAATAAATAATATAATTAATTTACCTATCTTAACTGTTGATAAAAACTCGAGATTCAAACAATTAACAACTACTACTTAGTTCTAAGGGAAAAAAATATACCGGGTGTGGCTGTGTCGGTGCACAGCCGTAGGGGTTTTACGGGAATACGCTGCGCAGCTTCCCATTTCTTTTGCTCCGGATACTTCCTTATTCATTCTGACTCAGATATTGGGTTATTAATATATAGCTGATAAGCTGTTTGTTCTCGTCGTATACGTTCGAAATATTTCTGAATGGCTTTTTGGCGAGTATAAGCAGACATTGTGAAATTTCTAGAATTTTTCAACTTTAATATACATTTTCTTCACCAATACTGTAAAGCAATTTAAGTATTATTAATTAAATCAATAGATTTCAATGAGCGCTGTTGATTGATAACTAAAATGAGCGCCATACTACGACAGAGTACGAGGTTATACTTGGTGGAAGTTTCCGGATCGTACACAAAATGGCAGGCTCCTCTCCTGCCACCCGTGTAGCACTGCACGCTATCTGAAGGTCAATGACGAATCTTTATTTCCTCATCTATCGAATGATATCAGTTTGGTTTGACCATCCTTAATACTTTATAAATTTTTAAGCCAAACCTTATAGAATTATTTAAGTTACACTCAACTTTTCATCCCATTCCCCCCAAGTACTGTTCTGAATTTAAAGACATATTCACGTCAAAACAAAATCGAATATACCACATATTACCATGAATTAACGTTTGCACATCTCAATGAAATCCTAATATTCACTTTGAGAATTCAAATATGTGAGTAGCCCATATGCGAAATCCGTTAAATCCATAATTTGTCGAAATCGAGATATTGGTGTCCATGAATACTTTGGTTTTCCTTCTTTTAATTTAACATGGTTTCATGTTCCAAAACCAGTTATATGCCTTAAAAATGAAAGAGAAAAGCAAAACCTGTTAAATCGTTGTAGCTTACAGACTCAAAACCTGTTAAAATCATCTTCATGTTTACATTCGCAAAAGCCGTTATAATTGATTAAAACTGTATGGCCACTTTGAATAAACAAATGCAAAACAAACTAGTTTGTGTTCAGTTGACAGATATTTGATGGACATATTTTTATTTTATTTTTATTTCAAAATTAATGTCATTGTGATTAATATTAAAGTTTAATGTTGGCTGCATTGCATGTTTTTTAGAATTAACTTGAAAAACAGCAGCTGTTGCTATAAAAATATGAGGGAACATTACTTTATTCTAACCTAGGCTTGCAGTAGCTTTCATGCTATAAAGTGTTCATTTTAATCGTGGTTTGCTATAGTATTTTAAATAATGGAAGAGCATGAAAATGAAAGTGTTGCAAATCCAAATGATACGGTTATTATAGAAATACCTGCTGAAATGTCAAGAAAACGTAAACGACGTCCAGGCGAGTGGAAGCACAACGTCGTAAAGAAGGATAGGTAAGGTTATTAATGTATTTTTCTCCCATTCTACTATCACACACACGCTACTTAGAAGTATAAATTGCTAATAAATAAATGAAGAAGAACCCAAAAATATTATAAAACTATAATAAAACACAAGATAGGGCCTATAGCTCTTTTGCAAACACCTAACCTAAAGAAAGTGGCCGCTATCAATAATAGCTAACATAACTAAATCATTAGCCTTGGGAATAAATATAAAATTATTAATAAACTGTAAAAGTATGAGATAGGGATCTCATACTTTTACAGTTTATTAACCCTTTTATATTAATTCCCATTTTTTTTATGTTACAGTTACCGAGCTAAAGGTTTTTCCCTCCATGCCAACGTGTGTTCATGAACAGTGGCGGCTCGTAGCTAAAATTAGTGGGGGTGCTGCTCCAGAAAATGTTTAGCCTTTTTTTAATTGTGTAAAAAAAAAAAAAATTGCATAAAAAGAAAATTTATTCAGGAACTTGATAAATTCTTAACATAAAAAAATCAAACTTTTTTACTTACATTAACTTAAATTCTTACAGTTCAAGCTTGATTTATTCATTTAAAAATAAAATCCATTCTTCTTGTTTTAATTTGCGCAAAAATTTCAATAATTTTCTCCTTGATTTCTGGATGACAATTGAGAAAATTTTCCTCCATTGAAAGTACTGCTAGCGCATTTAGTCTTTCCGAATTCATAGGCTTCTTAAAAAAGTTTTTATACTTTTCAATGTTGAAAAGCAGCGCTCTGCCTCTGAGGTAGTAATGGGAATTGTCAAGAGGATTTTTATCAGTTTCGTAATTTCACTAAAAATATAATCTAGATTATTTTCCAAGATACATTTCAGCTGCTCAATTAATTTGCAATATTCATGAATATCAGTCCTACAATAGAATACTTTTAGTTCAGGTTCAAGATTTTCTTTGTCAATCATGGGATAAGCTTCATTGGTCAGTACTATATATTTTGTGGGATGTTCATTCTTAAATCTAGTGAAACAATTCTTTTTAAACAATTTAGTCAGCTACTAAGTGTTTAGTGGAAGAATATCTGTCCATTATATCAACACATATATAGTCACACACTTCCTTAGCTTCTGCCACGAGTGTCTTTGAAAGATTATCACGGTACTTTGAGTTTCTCCATTCTAAAATACAGTTTTGAAATTTGTTATATATTCATTAACTTTAAACACACTAATTTTTCGAGATTGCATTTAGTTGTAAATTATTTCAACATGAGGCATAATTTGATGAAAAAGCTCTAACCAAAACTTGAAATTATCATCATTCAGGTATTTAAAAATACTTGTTGCTTCTGCAATGGTTTGATCTGTATTTGATGTTGATGAATTTCCGTAAGGCAGTTTTTTAAAGGTTGAAAATTTTCATGAACTCTGTTTATGGTCTGTATGTTGAAATTCCACATTGTAGAGGATGGACGGGGAATACTGACGTCCATATGTTTCTTAAGAATGGACCCACGTTGTGATTTGAGAGGAATGTTAGAATAGCCAGAAAGTTGGAGAAAACAATTCTTGCGTATCGTGTAATACTTGCTGCATTTCTCATTATTTAAATTAAGTTGATGTGCATAACAGTGAATGAAATGTGCATTACTATAAACTGCTTTTATTTTTGCTTGAACTCCTGCTTTTTTGTCTTTCATGACATTTGGAGCATCAAATGTCTGAGCTATTAGTTTTTGTCCATTTTCTTGAAGGATTATGTCAAATTGTTCTAAAATACATTTTGATATGCCCTCTGCAGTTTGATTTTTCTGGAATAAAGAATCCCCAAAAACGCTCAAATATTTCTCCATTCAATACGTACCGTAGAACAAGGACCATTTGAGTGTGTTCCGATAGATCTGTGTTGTGTCATCAGCCATGACAGCTACAAAGGAAGCTTTTCTAATTTCCGTCCTCATGGTATATTTGTAGCAGGCAGTCAAGTATCTCATTCTGAATGGTCTTAGAAACACATTTGAAGACTGCACTGGTTTCTAAGTGATTCTTCAAATCTGAATCTCATTTGGATGCAAAATTTACTAATCCTATAAATACCCCTGGATTAGCTGAATCGTCTTTTTTTTTTATCATGTCCACGTAAGGGAGTTTTAAAGTTTCCACAAAAGTAAATGCAGTCTATTATTTTGGACAAAATTTCACGGTTCTTTTTAACTTTTATATTATGTTCATTGATTGAAAGTCTGTATGCCTCACTAAGATTCTCCTTAATGTTTACGGTTCCTAAAAGTGACAGTGAAACAACATTATCAACGTGCTTCTTTGACTTCTCATGCTTTTCAGTTTTTTCTTTCATTTTGTTTATATTTCTAAAACCATTTTTTGTCACCGGTACATCACCTCCAAACAGCAAACACGGGAAACAAAACAGTGCATTTCTTACTTCACAGCCGCAAAGCCAACTTTTCCGTTGGTACCATTCAGAAGTAAAGCTACGAATATATTTCTTGTTGTTGGTTTTTCCTGGCTGAGATATTAGATTATCAGGTGTTGAATGACCTCTTTTATTAACTGTAACTTTCTCATGGAGAGATAGCCGTGAAAACTTAATCAGTTGAAGTTCACTTACAGCCACAGAACTTATTTATTGGGGACTCAAGGCCATGGTTAAAGTTTTCTGTTAAATAAAAGAACCGAAAAAAATGAATCAAATATAATAGCTGGCAGCAGAATAATAATCTAATTCTACACTCTTCTAAACTTTATCACATTAGAGAATATGATACACGGTTTTTAAGCACAACACACAATGAGTAAAAAAAAATTCCTTCCACCATCACGCCAGAGCTGGCACTGCGAGAGTAACAGTGCTCTCTCTACCTGGCAGTCCCGCCTTCCTCCCCATCCCCCTCCTGTGCGCTCATGTGCACAACAGTCGAACACCGCGTCGCTGTCACTGTGAAGCGCACATTTCCATACAAAGATTTTTGTATATTTTTCATAAACTGGGGGATGGCTTCTGAAGTACTGACATTAAGCTTAAGGAATATATATTGTACTACAAAAATAAAAAAAGAATTAAATAAAAAAGAACTCATTATATTAAATGTTATCAATAATATAAAATGGAAATAGGGGGTGCTGCAGTTCCACAGTGCCTTACACGAGCCGCCACTGTTCATGGACAAAATAACATACTATGTAAGAAGCTGTCAAAGCAATATGTGAGAAAAATACACCAGAACTACTACAAAGACGCCAATTTACAATTTAAAAAAAATCATCCTCCAGCAAGTGACATTGTCATCAGTGCAGAGAAATCAAGCTCAGCGCGGTAGATGTAATCCTCGTGAAAGACTGGTAAGCACCAATTTTATTTTACCTAGACAGCGTGGAGGAGTAAAACGGAAAGTAAAAGTGTGCCCTGCTGCATTTCTAGGCATATTTCAAGAAAGTAGAGACAGAGGGCAACAAATGTGTAAAAAATATCTATAAGAAGTTCTGACTCCACGTGAAAGTCGTGGAGGTGCCCATCAAGTTGAAAAATACAGTTTAAATAGATAAGCCTTCGAGGACTTGATCAAGACTTTATACCCATACAAAACCATTACTGTAGGGGGAAAATTAGAACTAGGCAGTACCTAAATAGTGATTGGTCTCGAAGAAAGATGTGGGAAATGTGCCATGAAAAGCACCCGAAAGAGCCACTCATTGGAGAATATAATTTTTTCAGAGATTTTTTAAATGACGATTTTAATATAAGTTTTAACGTACCGGATACATATAAATGCTCAGCGTGTACATGTCTATAGAATAAAATTGCTGACGAGAAAAACAGAGAGAGAAAACAGGAACTGGAAGTACAACTCAAAGTACACAAGAAAAGGGCTTATACATTTTTATAAAAAGCTACGCGAGGGAAATTACCATGAGACAGTTCTCAGCTATAATTGTCATAAGAACTTGGTAATGCTGAAAATACCCAACCAGGAGTAAACTTATTACCGACGTCAATTCTACTTATATAACTTTACCATTTGTGAGGGTATTTCTACAACTAATCAAAACAAAGAAAACACTTTTTGCTATGTATGGACAGAAAATCAGTTTTCTAAAGGATCTGTGAAAATCGCATCCGCATTGCATCAAAGGTTGTCTGGCTTAGAGCTTGATGGAATCACCACAGTCCGTCTGTTTTCTGATGGCTGTGTGGACAGAATGAAAATAAGACTGTTATATACGTGCTTTCACACTGGTTGATACTAGAGGCTCCCCCACAAGTAAAGGAAGTTGTGATATGCTTCCCGATCGTGGGCCATTTTTTTATCCTGCCTGATCGGGTATTTGGCAATTTGAAAGACAGTTCAAGGCTAAAGTGTAATTGTCAATCCGGAGGAATATCTGCAGGATTTTTACAAGTTTTCAACTATCTTTCACCTAGGTACAGATTGTAAGGTGTGTGATTGGAAACTTGCTTTAGATGAAGTATTGAAAAAGCCAGCTCAGTGGCGTTTTCAGTATAAAAAAGCCAAAAAGATTGTTTTAAACGAAGTAAAACTGAATACACTATCCTGGTTCAGGGTGAATCATTTTATAGTTTGAAGTTGGTGAGGCTAAAACGCTGTGCAAACAAGGATAGACTTTTCGAAACACTCAGCTTACTAAAGGTACAAATAAAAGTGACTTTGAAGCCTGCTAAAATCACAGACGTTAACTGTCTTTTTACGCTTCACTTTGGTGAGGAGTGGTATGAAAAACCAAGGCTTCAATTTTACAATAACGTTTATGCTGAGCAAATGAACCCAGTTCCTTTGATGCCAGGAAATTGGAAGAAGAAGAAATGGATTTTGAATTAACAGAAGATGATGCGCTTGAGGAGACTCGTTAATTTGTTTTATGTTGGACTTTTATACGCATTTTCTTCTTTCAAAGGTGGACATTATAACAACTAATATTCCTTCATGGCCTATAATTTTTCTATATATTAATTAAATCTTTTATTCTAATAAATATATTTTTTAAATTTAAATTTGTATTTAAAAAACCTATTCCCATGGATATATTAGGTTGTGTACCTTGATTCTAAAAGCAAATAGCCAACCATACAGACTCAAAACATGTTATTTCCACTGCACGGTTGCAAAACCTGTTAAATTCAAACTTAAAATTAAAATAATTACATTGATTTTGGAGTGATATTACACAGCTTTTGTTAGTCAAACAGAATAATTTTTCTTTAATTGTTGCTAAATTTTCCATAATTTATTATTGCCAGGTTAGTTGTTTTAAGTTGTTTTTTTTGCGATTATCCGAAACTTCTTTCAGGTGGAGCAAACAGGTTTTGCATATGGGCTATTATTCTTGTATTAAAACATTAAGTATATAAATACAACAGTGGCGTATTCTGAGAAAAATTAATAGGTATGTTGTATTCTAAAAGTTGCAGGGGAGATTTAGGGGCCAAGGACCCCCAACCACCGTTGTCCAAGAACGTCAAGGGATTATTTCAAGGAATATATTTTAAGATGTATCCCTATAAAACAGTGGTTATCGAACATTTATTATTTCCCTTTAACTGTATTCTATCCTAGGAAATTTTTAGACCCCTTCTCCAATCCCATATTTTCTCTTCTTTTATTTATCCATAACGATGAGTACCATCCACTCAAAATGTAATAAAAGTAACTCCATGGTGTGAGCCCGCATTCAGGCTATACCTATCGAGTGGCTACCAAACTGTTTGGCGTATTAGTGTCAACTCTTGTGGATAGAGGGTATCATGTGGTCAGCACAACGATGACTCCAACCATTAAGATCAGCATTCTATACTGGAGCCACTACTACTACTTTATTATTATTATCCACCCTAGGCTGAATCTAACCCATTCAAGACCCAATGCTTCCCAGATAATCTGGACGCACCGGGAATCAAACCCGGGACCTCTGGGTCCGTAACCAGAACCTATGACCTTTAGACCACATAGGCGGTCCTCAAATTGTAATGATATATACAGGGTTATAAATTTAAGTAAATATTAATGTCGGGGCTAAGAGTGGTATGGGCACATTTCTGAATGCATAAGAGAGACAGATCCTATTCAATTAGCCTAGTGTTATTAAAAGCACACTGTTATCAATACTCAAAGCAAATAATCATAATAAGAGTAAAATGAATGGGTACATCGATCAAGCGTCCATCAGACCTTGGTGAGAGGGAACCAGGTGGATTGTCCAATTCACGTTGCAATTAAAACTATTTCTTAAAGCCTAACTTATCTCACACAATGCTGCTTGGAAGCAAACGAGTCTTCCATCTTGAGAATTTTTGCTCCAGAAGCTATTTAGATGCGTAAGCTCTGACTAACATAGGGGATATTATCTCGGACTATTAATACTCTATTGCTACGTCATTGGTTTATTGCTAAGATATTTACACATATCTTTTGCAGTAAGCAGGGGGAGAGGGACAAACAAGGCATTTGACCCCCACCCCCACCCCACCGTCTTTCCCCAACACCACAAATCTCGTTGATAGAAATTTAAATAATATTAAGTATAACTAAAATATTTAGCATTGAAGATGTGTCGAATGTATATGCTACATTTTAAGACCAGGCTTCAGACTTAAGCCTATTATTCAAAAAGTTTACCATTATACACAAAATCAACTATTGAAAAAAACATATAAATAATAGCTTCGATACCATTTGCATTATTTAAATCTCTTAATTACTATAAAACTACTACAAATGATTTATAAAAAGCATTTAATATCTATAAATATTCTCGGCCTTTAGGGCTTAGGAAGCTGTGCGACCACAAACCCGCTCTCTCCATCAAAATTTAATTCTTGCTACACCCTTGATTGAATGCTTCACGCCAAAGTAAATGGCCGGGTGCACCACTGATTAAGTAAATTATATAAAAATATATTTTATTCTACCTTTTTCTTCTAAATCATCTTGAAATGGTGAAATCTCACTCCTGAATTTTGGGATTCTTTGATGTATAACTATAAAAAAATCACAATTACTAATAGGTCATTAATGTAAAACAAAAACTAAAAGAACACTATTAAAACTCCACAAATCCTTTCTACTAAAGAAAAACAAGAATTACCGTCAACTACGGTTAAAGTGGCCTGGTCACCCGCCCCCCTTCTCCCCACTATATCAGTGCTGAAATGCCTAAATTTGAAAGAGTGGTTAAATGTGTTTGCCAAATACATGATAATACATATGACTAGAATACCTAAACATAACTCAATGTATTTAATTAGTGTATAAGTTAAAGCTTGTTACGTATATTAACCATTATTTTACAATTAATTTTATATATTTTTATATAATTTTACTTAAACTACACTAAATTCGCTTAATAAATAAATATTGTGATATTGAATCTTTTTTCAATAGTTGGCACAATGCTTAGCTTGCTTCACATGAACAGCATGCCCTAGGGTGTAAAAAGTGAGCTCATTGGCCAATTACTTATGGGGGAGCGGAAAGGAATATGTTGCAGCCCCCTAGACATTGGGCAAGGTCATTAGAGCCTCCCTAGTGTGCCGAGTTCCTCGAAACTTATTTGTGGTTTGCCCTTTCTCCCTTCCCCTTCTTGCCGTGCGCGGTTGACTGCACACGGCCTCGTCGCGCCTGGCGCATCGGGTTGCGTGTTTCATCTTCTCATTCTGGTTTTGGATTAATGTCCATGCGCGTCGGCTGTTCTCGAGCCGTTGGCTCTCGGCTCTGGGCTTGTTTGGAGCGAGTTAGGGATTGCGATGTTATCACGCGTGGGAATGGAGATGGGGTTTCTTCTTATATACAGTTGTGTAACTGAACCAACCAAGGGAAAGAATTAGAGTCCTGAATAAAGACTTGTGTGACAACATCCTGAGTGAATTTCTTCGTACAACCCCTTCATAACGACTTGTTGTATTGCACCCCAAGTCTGGTGCGCGAACCCCTAATATCGACACCGGTGAGAACGGGGGCTGACACATTGTCTCTCACAGCGTCGGAAGG
The DNA here is from genome assembly GCA_901482245.1 of Timema douglasi. Classification (NCBI taxonomy): domain Eukaryota; kingdom Metazoa; phylum Arthropoda; class Insecta; order Phasmatodea; family Timematidae; genus Timema; species Timema douglasi. Next base: position 77,321 of record CABEEJ010000242.1, on the reverse strand, counting down.
GTCCATGAGAGGTGTGGGCACACTAGCTTGCCTTGCGGTTTTCAAGTAGCAAGCCCTGGGTTTCCTATTGTGTTAAGTAGAGCCTTTCTGACAAGACATCTTGTGAATGTGGGGAATGCCAGGACTCCACCGTGGTTCGGATTCCACGTTCAACTGTAGGTCCTCCATTTCATCTCACAATCACCCTACCATTACACATTAGCGTAAGTGCGTATAACAATAATAATAATAATAATAATAATAACAATAAATAATATATCATCTGACTAAAAATAGTGCTAAGGTTTCTTGTTTTTTGGCCATAAATAAAGTATATCTAGACAATAAAGATCGAATCCATCAATTAGAATAACCTCCAAGAATCTCAAAGGATGTATTGAGGTTATTCTACGATCATGACCGTTGGGCTAGAGACTACGCTTCGGAACAATAGTCACTGGCGATTGATCTGTTCCTGGCCAGTGATTATTTATGTGTATGCCGAGAACTAATTTAGTTTAAAATGACTAAAAAAATTCATAATTTTTCTAACTTTTGTAAACGGTGGGCTTAAAAATTAATATCCCATGTTTATTTTGTTATGAGGTTTATTGAAGAAAGGTGACCAATATTAAATTGTCAATAAAGAAAAAAATTGCCCAAAGGTTTGAAATGTATGTTCTCTTATATTATATTCCCAATACTTCTGATTGTTAAAATGTAATAAAATATTCCATAAGCAATATTATTTAAGGTAAGTAGGAAATTACCGACCACTCAATACAAACTACGTACATTCAAACTCTGCTTCGAATATTTTGGTTTGGGGCACTCACGCTAGGAGTCAAGAGCGCTACTCGCCAACATTATAGCAGTGAGCCGGCGACCAACAGAATATAAATAACTATGTGGCGTTAGACTTTTCTTCGAGAATGTCGAATAAACAATGTTAACTTGTAAATAACCACGTAATAATGTCCTCTCAGCTCAGGTACGTGTGCAATTTTGTTGTTTCCAATACATTAGGGGCAATAAAAGTAAATAAGAATAAAGATTAACAAACTTCTCTACAAAATAATCTTCAAAAATTTGATGTTTGTACCGTTACTTTTGAAATCTATGGCTTAAAGCACAGATATTGTATGGCCACTTCTGGTCAAAAATGAGATTTTATTATGGCAGGAAAGATGGCAGCATTATTTTACTCCTAGACAAACATTGTATGTCCAAAATAATAAATAATACTTGTAAAGAATTAAATAAAAAAATAGTATCTCCACTATTACTCGGCATCCATGTGTACACTTACTTATTGTATGTCCTGTAGTTAAAATTAAAACCACCATGATATCGACTTTATTTGGACACAGATATATTGTGTACGGTTTAGATTGGACATGCAATGATTGTGCTAATGCAAACAGTGACCCTTTCTCATTTTTGTATAATCAAATAGAACAGATATTGTAAGTGAGGAAATACAATGTATGTGATGTTTGTTTTGTCAGACAAAGTGTTATATGTCCGGACATGCAACGACTGTGCTGTTTCTATCGTCAAGCAAAGTAATGTATGTCAATATATAAAAATAGTCTCGTAATGTTTATTTAACAACATAAAAGACAATTCTACCAATTTATAACGTTTTATTCAATCATTATTTGTTTGGGTGGGAGTTTTAGAATATGTAATTATCTTTTTATTCAAAGTGTTTGAATGAGGAAACCCAAATGATAAATTGATTATAATTTTTTTTCATAAAGGGAAATTTTATTTTGTACTTAGTAAATTTCATGGTCACATTGTTGGTAGCGTATAGATTGAACATTACATTTTGAATTTACATGAGTTACCACTAATATTGTTATGGAGTTGTTAATATGTTTACGATAAATTGTTACTTGTTTACTTTGAATTTGAATATGCTTTAATTATTATTAATCGTGACAAGCCGTGCTAAGAAGATGGTATTGATGGCTATGACAAAGAAGATTGAAGAAAATTCTGAAGATGGTGTAATTCAAAACATAGACCAGTTAAACAGCTTTTTAGTTAATTTGCCAAGTACTTAGTAAATAGTAATGGTGTTTTTTTAATAAGAATGAAAAGGATAGTAAAGTTATCTGTATTGGCCTATCTGGGTTTCATATTGACTATTTTTTACAGATAAACAGAACATTCATATTCAACTATACTTTTTTCTTATTGATAAACAGCATTCACATTCAACAATACTTTTTGCCTTAATTACTTAAATATAAGGCTGTAGTCACTAACCATACCAAAGCTGAAGGATACTCAGAAATTCACGTAGCTTCTACAGGTAGGCTCTAACTAAATGTTGTTTATAAAATATCTTATTCGCCACATTTTAATACCTACCAACATTTAAAATATGTTGTATATTATAAAATGTATATGTTGTATATTTAAATGTGTTGTAGACTTCACGTCCATCTTCACCAATCAAATTCAGTAGAATGGCTATTTTAGTAGTTTCTTCGGCTTTCGTTTTTCCTATCGCTTCTATAAACAGTGTGTATCTTTGTTTGAACTTACGCCAATTTTCCGATACGTTGCCGGTTAATTCTAATGGTTGTGGTGGGCGAAAAACGGTGGTCATTATGATGAATCTTTTTCTTCCAGACTTATTTTTCGTATGCGTACTTAAATGACGCAACATCAAAAAACTCCGTTTTACTATCAATCGAGTTTTTTAAGGTTATCCACTTGATTGTACATTCGTGTACAGTTCTCCACTAAAAACCCAATTTAACTAACACACCGTCCACTTCTGACACCATGTTATGTTTGTGTTTTTATTATTTTATTCATTGGTATATAAATAACACAATACACATTTGATTATTAATAAAAAGCCAACCCCTCTCCTTCTCTGCACTCATATATATATATATATATCACTCACAATATTTCATAACTGCTCTAGTCAAATATGCAACATATACATTTTATAATATACAACAAAATATTACCATAATTTTTATTAGGCCTATTAGAAATCATTATTAAATTTACAGTATTGTTACTAGCCCAAAAATTTTAAGACAACCATTTTTACAGGTATTGCTGAAAACCCTGCCGATATACTTGTCTTACACACTCAGGGTGTCTCCCATTCGGGGAAATCAGGGAAAACGGGAATTAGCCGGGAATTTGAAGTGATCGGGAAAAAACGGGAATAAGTGGGGAATTTGGTAAATTACAACAAAAATCCGGGAAAATGATATTTTACTCAAAATATGAAATATAATAATCGTTAGATCAGTAAATTATAATGTTATTCAAACTGTAGTTCTTGTTTGTTTGTAGCTGTGTAATATATTTTATAATTCCTAGTAAACAATGTTAATACACAGTTTAAAAAAATGTTTATTTAAATTTTAAAACTTATTATTAATAAAAAAGATTAGTAGAAAAATGAGATGGGGGAGGGAGGGGGTTAGAAGGATGTGACGTACTTTTTAGTCGGGAATTTTAGGAAATGATCAGGCAAAATCAGGGGAAACATCGGGAATTTCATTGTTCAAGTTGAGTAGACACCATGACACTGCTACCACAACAAGATCACTAACAGTTGAAGAGGGGGATTATGTAGTAATTGCAGTAAAAATAATAGTTCAGAAAATATTCAACCTTTTCAACCAGACATTAAATTAATTTGTGGCAACTTTAATTGAGCATCTTTTGAAGATGTTTCTATTCAGAATTTGTATAGTAATGAGTTACATCCTCTAACGAGTGAAGTTATTGATCCTGTTGTCTTTTCTGGATAGTATTGAGCTTCATCCTCTAACGAGTGAAATTATTGATCCTGTTAAGTCTTCTCTGAATAGTAACAAGCTACATCCACTCACGAGTGGAATTATTGACACTGTTGACTCTTTTTTGGATAGTACTGAGCCATATCCACTCACGAGTGGAATTATTGGTGCTGTTGATTTTTTCCATGCAATCAAAATACTAAAGAAATTTCACAAGCTTGCACTGAGGACATACATCTTGACATTAATGCCGAGAAAAATGATTTAGAAATAGAAACTTCTTTACAGCAAATTTCAATGTCAGAAGATTCACATCAAAAAAAGAAAAGCTGATCTTGCATCATGACAGAGAAATATCAGAAAACATAAACGTCAGAAGATTTTTATTTTGTCAGTGGCTACTGAAACAAATGTGCAATGCCACAGGAAAAGAAACCTTGACAATGGTAGAAAAAAGAATAAATCTCGCTTTTCTACACTGCCAAACAAAACGGGTGAAAAATCAAGAGTATGCTTAAAGTTATTTTGTTCTCTATTCCAAATAAGCTTTCAAATTATTGATTTGGCATTAAAACACCGTTCTGCCAGTGGCCTCTATGTTGGAACAGATGGTCGAATTGGAAGACCTGCTCAAAACGCTACTTCGAAAGAAAGAGTCACTCATGTCAAGAAGCATATTGACAGTTTTCCTCGCATGGAATCTCACTATTGTAGAAAGTAATCCAGAAAGCACTATCTTTCACCAGAATTAAATATTGCAGTGCTATACAGGTTGTACAAAAATGAATACTGTCCTAGAAAAAATGAAAAGCCTGTTTCTGAAAGTGTACCTAGAGCAATATTCAGATCATAGACCCAACATTATCAACATATGTTCCTAAAAAGAATTTTTGTACATAATGCAAACCAGCTATATTATGAAGCAAATGACAAAACTGAACAAGAAGCAGAATTTCAAATGCATTTCAGAAGGAAAACCGAAGTCATGTGAAAATAAAATGAAGGAGCAGAAGAAAACTCTCAAATGACTATTACTTTTGATTCATAGGCAGTACTTTCTGTGGTGATTCACAAATATTTTACAGACGTAAACTGAATGTTTACAATCTCACAATTTTTGATTCAGACAAGAACAGTCACTGTTTTCTTTGGGGCAAGACTAATGGGATGAAAGGTGCGTCAGAAATAGGTTCGTTCATTTTACTGTATTTGAAACAATTGCCTGAAACAGTGTCCCACATTGTAACCTATTCTGCTGAAACCATTATATCGCTGCAGTAAATAAAATAGAGAACATCACTGTGATTGATATGAAGTACATGGTGTCTGGTCATTCTTATCTTGAAGCAGACTCTATGCATGTCACAAATGAAAGGGCTCAACATCACAGACAAGAGTACACACCTCATGAGTGGTGTCTCCTTATTGAAATGACAAGGAAAAAAACCTCGTCCTTACAAAGTTAATATGCTTAAGTTGAGCAAAATCCATGATCTTCAATTGTTAGCTAAAGAAATATTAGTAAACATCAAAATCAGTAATGATGGCAGCCAAGTTCTCTGGCTAAAAATTAAGTGGATGAGATTTCAAAGAGATCAACCCATACAAAATCCAATACAAGTATGAATTAAATGACAGCGAATTTATGATCTTAGACATAACGAGAAAATGAAAGAATCCTAAAGTTTTCTCCTGGGGTGCTATTGAGCTCTTTTATAAGTACAATGCCAGACTACCAGACTACTATTTATTATGCTACCATTAATTTATTTTGTACTAAATTTATTATGCTACCATTAATTTATTTTGTACTAAATTTATTATGCTACCATTAATTTAATACACATCTAGATCATTATTCTAGCACACAATATTCCTATGTCCATAATTTCATCAACTTCTGATACACAGATATTGTATGTCCATGTGACACATGGCATAAATATTTCCTATCATCATTACTCAAAAGGTACAACTATAATTACTCACCAAAATTAAACTTAAATGGTTAATCTCTTTATAAATAATTTAAATTGGGCGAGCAAAATAAAATCTTCTTTCTCTTTTATCTCAATATGTTAAAAAGTGGACATACAACATAAATGCTTTAAGCCATCAAAATGTTGTGATTACAAACATAAATAAATAATTATTGTATTCAAATGGTTTCACTTGCATAACCCATCCTATTTGTTAACAAAACATTATTCAGGAGGGTATCATACATAATAATTTATATTGAAATAGCACACAGTTTTTTTTTTAGGGGAAAGACGCCTTTACCTACCAAGTCGAAATTTAGACCTAAAAGAGGATGTTAACCATCAATATAAAGCGAGACTAGCTGGATATGGATGTAACATTTCGGTCATCTGGCAATAGAGTTAATAGTATTTTATTCATCCATGTATAATTCATTCACGACCTAAGTTTACTTGGATGACAGCGCAAAAAGTTACTAGAAGTAGTCCCTAATATATCACTACGCCAACAGCTAACATCTATCACTTTTGATAACTGTAATGAAAAAAGATGGTAATATATTAATGTGATAGTTAACCACAGTAATTTAAGCCAATATTATTTATATATTTATTTGAGGTCGAACACAAAGTTGATTTATCATTTTATTCCACTTTAAAAAAATAATATTCACACCACTTTCACAAAAATTTCTAATAAACATAGCTTCAAAATGGCGACCGACAAATTTAAACCATTTGGTAAATGGTTTAACGTGACAGTAAACAAGTTTTTTTACAATGATGCAGACACACAGTTGATGAAAATATTTTATTCAATTAAATATTTCAAAATATGATAAAATAATCATAAAATTATTTATTGTATGTAAAAAAAATTACAACAATCTTCTCGTTTCCAAGTAAATACAATGCCTGTATTAAAAGGTATACTCCATTCAAGCAGGAATTACTGAAAGGTCTTTTTTCCTACCAATATCCTGCTATATAATATATTTCTGGCAGGGAAAAAGACCTTTCAGAAAACAATTTCTACGATGAACAGACTTTATTGATGTATGCACTATATTACACTTAGGCCTAATCAATAATGTTTCAAAACAATGAAAAAGTACTTTTAATCATGTTTAAAATATTGTTTCGAGTTAGATGAAAAGAAATTATTTAAAAAAATGAAATAGTATGAGAAAACTTAAACTTACGTTATTTTAAATGTAATATATAACAAGTAATTAAAGAACTTTACATATATAACAAAACAATGATCTTTTACAAGTGTTGGCAACTCAAACCCTAAACATATCATTTTCAAACTGTCATCCAGATGAACAGATTTTGGCCTATTTTCTCTTAAGCTATTGTTATAGTCTGTACAATTCTAGGTAGTGTATATTTGAAGGGTTCAGTATAGGTGTACTTAATTGCTCTCCCTAAGTTTGAAGTTTATTTAACATCAAATTATAAAGTTGTCTCATTTGGTAAAATAAGTTACAACAAACTTTAGACAGGGAGTATAAATATTTGATTTTCAACTTAAATGGTTCTTTGTTATGAATAAGTGAAAGTATTTTGTCACTAAACAGTAAACCTACTATACAATTAGTGTAACTTAACTTTTTCTACAATACTTAGATGTAAACAATCTGGTTTGAAATTTGTATCATAACTGATGAAATTAGTGCACTTTATAGTGGGATAAAAAAATTATTAGATTCAAAGATTTTAAAATATTGAAATTTATTTTATAGCCATTAAGTATAGGGCTACCATATTTTAGGAAAGATAATACAGGGCCATTTGCATAAATTGTTAAAGTTGGGTGATTCTGTGTTTGTGCATATATGACAATTTTTATATTTTAATTACTATAACTTCAATATCCACAGGTGGTATATATCTGCAGCAGTCTGAACAAAATTGTTTACTATATGTGCTATGTACTGAGCATCCGATGCCTACAACAGGACGAGACAAACTTTATTCTAATTTTCTGTATACCTTTTTCTCATCCCTCTTATTTATTCCACCAAAATTTTTAGTATTATCTGCGCAGTAGCATATCATTTTACCAAGCGAGTATTTCTTGACATATTTCAAAATATATATGAAGCTTCTTCTGGTATATTTTCCTAATGTAGGAGTTTTATCTGGATTCCGTGATGTAAAGTAAAGTATTAAACCACTATAGGGACTAGTTTTGTGTCTTTATGACTTGAATTCTCATTTGTTACAGTCAGGTAATCAACAATTTTTAAGGCATCCAACATTTCATTTAAAATCAATGGTGATATCACATTTATTAGTATTGCTTCAGTTTGTGTGCGGGCAGCTGGAAATTTTCGTTTGAATAACTTTTTAATCAAATTAAATGTACAGTCTGATGTGTTGAAACTTATTTCATCCATTTCAGAGTGATAAGTAAATACAGATTCTTTAGCAGCACATTTAAGGTCATCAGTAGCATATGTCTATTTAAAATAAGCAGCAATATTAGAAGCTCTTTTGTGCTTAGAACTTTTTATAGGATTTTCTATTAAACTCTTCCCTTGTGTATGATTGAGAAGTCTCCATTACACAATGTGCAACTACATGATCACTGTCATAAGAAGGTTTTAAAAACCTATATTCAGCTTGCAACTTTTTGTTGAAACTTCATTTTCTCTTTCCCATAGTAAATAAAGTAAGGAATGCAAAAAACTAAAATAAAAAGTAGCAGACTTTTCAGAGAAAAACATCAAACACACAAGGAGAATAAATGAATCACTGAACACGTAAACACACCCATTAAAATCACTACAGATAACTTACACAATTTAAAGGCGGGCATAACCAGGGTTTCCAGTACCCAAATATGTTAAAGAAATTACAAAAATTACTGAAAATATTCTCCAACCAATAAAAACATTACTACAAGTTCATGTTCTTTCTTACACTCTATAATGCCATTTGACTGTTGCTCATTCTGAATGTACCAGAGACAGTAATGCACTGTGGTTTGTAAAGGAATATGGGGATGATTTTTTGTTTGAATACTGAGTCACAGTTGTGATTCTTAACCTCTTTTTGACTAATAATTTTACCTTGAGGTGAAACCGGTGAAATGTGGCTTTAAAATTTACATTTATTTGATGTTGATAGTGTAGTATTGTGATGAATGATAGCGCTTGGTCTTTGGTATAGGTAGGGTTATTTTTCTCTCTTGGGATTTGGAAAGGTGTGTTTAAGGTAAGATGGTGCTTTGTGGGGAATTATGAAAGTCGTTGTTTGGTCAAGTCCAGGTAGGGGATTGGGGTTGGAAGGTTTTTCTTTTCTTAGGATTAGGTCTGGAGGTGATACATTTCCATTCACCATTTGGGGCCAACTCCAGCGCCAGTATTATTCTCTAACACGTAAAAAACCTAATCGGCTATCCATATGGCGTCCAGCTGTGGCAAAAGTGGTAATGGGATGAAATGTGTGAGTTGTGCATGAATGTCATGTGAGGGGGTGGATTTATAGGATGTGTTAGGTGGTGTGGTGAGGGGGTTGACAGTTCTGAGCTGTTATTCTGATATAGTTGATTGTCTAATTTTGTAATCATTTATTCTTCTAGGAATGTTACATCTAGGGTTTTTTACAATTTTTTCTTGGGAATCAACTAGGAATTTTATAATTTTTAAAAGTTTTTTAATTTCCTTTATTTAATTTTTTATTTAAGATTATAATAGATGTATAATTATTAGAATAAATTAGTGCTCAACTATGTTAGCCTGGGTCTTTTGTAGTATCTCGGTTCAATCGAGTCGTATTGTCTGAGTCCTTAAACAAGTTTGTTGCTGTGTGTTTGTGTCCGGTCGTAAAACATCGGTTCTCTTTGTGTAAATTTATTGTAGTTGGCAGCAGTTGGGCATTGTGTGTAGGGCTGCTATTCAAGTACCTCTCTTTGTCCCAGTGATTGTCCTTGCCTTCATAAACTAATAATTTATTTTTCTTCAACTTATATAGCCACTCATTTAAAAATCCTGGACATAGCCCCGGATTTAATTACAAATTCAGGACTGTCTTGGCTGGATGTCTGGTAACCCTAAGCATTGCTTATTGTATGATATTTTTGGAACAAAGAGGAAAGTGCAAAATAAGTAAAGACACATTAAGAAAGAAGAATGGACACTTTTTTTTTAATTATGCATTTGTTTACATTAAATTCCAAACAAATAAAACATATTTAAACATCACAATAAATAGCGCCACACAGTATCGAGCTGTGAGTGACTTGTTCTGCAATGTTCACGCTAAGCAGAAAAGAAAACCATAGGATATATACAAACAAAGTGTATAACCTTTTTATTATCTCTGTCTCATTGCTATTGAAGAGGTTGATCAATTCAACAGGCATGGCACAGTTGTGTGTAGTAGACAACTACACATCACAACATTCAAAACTACCAACATCCTCAATTTCAAGAATAAAAGGTACAAAAATATGTATCTGGATAGTTGTAAAACGACACCATATTTATGCCAAGTCTCGATGATAATAAAACTTAGAGCATTTATTTAAAAGAGAGAAAAATAACACTTTTTTTTTTCAAATTCACAGCAATAAAAATATTGTTTCGCACCTTATATATTTAAGTCTTATTAATGTGACCCAAATTGTTGTATGTTTATGAAATTTACAAGAATAATTTAATGTGTTCCAAAAAAATAAAAGTATAAATGTGTTGTGATGATTGTTCTTAACACGATTATGCTTCCACCTCCTCTTCCTTTACCTTCTTATCATCCTTTCCCTTTGACCAATCTGGTTTCTTCTGCAAGAGAGAGACAGAAACACAGTGTTACTATTGATCCCAGTAAAAGATTCAGTTACAAGACATGGGATAAAAGTGTTCTTAGTAATACTTTATAACAACGTTATTAGCGGCTTCAAGGGGAATATATTGGGGTGGTGAGTAAGAGAGATTACGTGGAAATTTGTCTGAAGGAACATGACAAATAACTAGGTTGAAAATCACCCTCAGGCATAATATCTGTACTTCTAGCCATGTCGATAAAATGTGTTTAGCAAAGGCATTAAGAATATGTATTCAAAAAAATGAAAGTAGCCAACATTGCCAAAAAAATTACCATATATAACATCTCAAAATTGAGACTGGTTTGATGTGTGAATACATTAAATTGGATAAAACATATTATACATTGAACAACAAATTGATCAAGAAATATTTTGAGCTCTCATTTAAAAGCAGATGTTTGGAAACCGGTAGTACCAAAAATAACCCGTCTCAATTTTCACATTGTTGTGATATTTCACTATACATTTTATGTGCTATTTATTTGTCGGGTACATGATAAAGTTTTCCTTTACATGCCAAATTTGGTTTGAATCAGTTGAGAAATGTAGGGGTTTCATTTTAATATTCTCTTTTAATATGAGTGCCAAAATTAGTTTAGGTCTAAGATTCAATTTTTTTCATATTTAATAAATATATTTATATATCAGGCCCCAACACTAAACATAAGTTTAATACAAATTATTAAACTTTTATAAAACTTCAATAACCAAGTTGATTTGTGATATAGTGTGTTAACTTGGGGTTTATTAGGTGAGTAAGCTTATTTTTACTCAAAATAATGTTTCTTTTTTATAATATACCTTATTTTGTTGTGCAACATAACTTTTTTATTTTTTATGGTAATTTCAAACTTGATCATTTTGCTACTTCTCAAAGGAAACATATTTTAATAAGGAATGGTGTTGTGTGAATCAAAGTAGGGACTACAGCTGTAAGGAACCTGCCATAATATTTATAAATAACAAGAAACGAATATTAGAATTAGTTATAAAAGAATACCAAAATGTTTTTAAGAATACTTTTAAGCTGTGAAATAAGTCAACACAAACTTCATTTATATATTTTTGGAGTATTTTTAAAACAACTACAAAAATTATTCATTTAGCTGGATTTATTTATTTTTTTGACTTAAAGTGAGATTAACATTTTAAAATTAACTTACAACCATTGTTTCATTTATCTAAAAAAAATTTAAGACTGTCAAAAAATGTTAATACAATTGTAGTGATGGTTGAAGCAAGTATCTTTATTTATTAGGCCTATTATTGTAACAAGCTATAGTTAATCTATTTTTTTATTAAAAAATGAAAACATAACTTTGTGATGACTTTGCTCCACACTAAGCATTTAAATCATTGTCTTAGTAGAGCACATCTAGGCTTACAATAAAAACAAATATTTCGTGCTGCACATTTATACTAAAACAAAACCATGCAACACATTTAACATCAACACATAAGTTATTATATAATTTAAATATAGTGTATTTTTCCATGTTAACATATAGGTCTATACTTAAACATGAAAAATTGGGAAATATCTTAGAATGTGCATTAAAAATACTATTTATAGCCACTTTCATTGCTTAAAAATGTGTTATGGCCAATCTTAAATAGAGTTTATATTATTTACCCTACAGTCTGTTATGGAGCTTGTTTTCATGATATTTGTACTAGCACCGAATGTATACTTCACCTCATTGTTATTTGACTTGTGACTATGGTGTACTAAATGATAGATGATTAGGTTTACTATTTGTTGCTTAATTAATCACTATAGTTAATATGTAATGCCATTCAGTTTGTTCTTTTAATGTGTGTATACCTTCGGTCATATTTTTAAAAACTATGATTAGGCTACACTAATAATATGCCTACATCACACACTTTTTCATGCAAACTCTAGATATTATCAGTTGGTAATTTACCATGCATGTCTTATCAATGGAGTTCCGCCAATTTTTATAGATTTCTTTTTAAATTTTGCCATTTATTAATGTTCTTTGTGCCCTTTTGATGTTTAAAAGGCCCTTCACCATATTCAAATTAACATATGAGATGTAATGTTCACAAATGCAATAAATAATAATGAAAAGTTAAAAAATGTAATGCTATGCATATTAAAACAAACTCATAAAAGTAAAATTGGGTAAACTACTGTTGTTTTTGGCATGCAAAATAAATAAAATGCACTTTTGTTAAGATTTATAGCAGAATTGGGCTTCAAAAATAATGTAATTTTATCCACTTAAGAGAGGTTTTCTTTATTAAAATTTTACTAAACAGAGTTATGCAGGCCAACTAAGTTAATTAGGATTTTATACTAAATTCTTAATGAGATTATTCTAATATTTCAAGAAATATACACTATATTTTATTTTTCTAATCTTGTTTAAATGGTTGTTGCCACCTTTTCAAACTTGAACTTTGATTGCTCTGCAGTCCTTATTTGTGATAATGGAGATTTTGACACCTGAACTATATTTTGAGCATATAATTGGGGTGAAAAGCCAAGCAAAATTAAAATAAACCTGAAGCAATATTACACAGCCGAGGTATTTAATGAGTATTCCACCCTGAAGCATTTTTTTTCCAACAAGCAGAAACTGTCTCACCTCATTTTCTGGTGACTTGAAGTCAGGCCAAGTGTACAGGGATTTAAAGGAACTCCAGACAGTATAAAGGAAGGTGATTACTTGTTAAACAATACTAAGAAATATTCACCAAAAAACACGTCCCACAAAAACCAAAATACAAAAAAATGAAGAGAGAGAAAAAACGTGGAAAATATAATAAAAAACGAAGACAAAACAAATTGCTTTAGAATAATGTTATTAATTTTAAATGTTTTAAAAATGTAGTGAATAGCATGCCAACAGAGGCTTTAACAAAATACACAAAAATAACAAGCAAAATAGATTACTACAGAAAAAAGTACTTAAAGACAACACATTTTCAAAATTCTAGTTGCTTTACTTCACATAGTACTTCACAAAGACATCACATAAGATGCAAAAACTTAACTGGACAAATTAAAAAATAAATTAATACAAAAAAAATCCAAAATTATATTGTGTGATTGTTTTTTCTACTTTTTACTTTCATGAATTCATTTCTACATTACATTCAAGGGAATAAAAATATCAAAATAGTGTGTCAGTGTTTATTGTTATCTAGTTTCTATAAAACATGTTGGCATAGTCCCTGCAATAATTTTATTTGAATAACAAATTGATATTTAAAAAAAAGTATTGTGGTGGTTTTCTAAATAATGATAGATATTAGGGTTCTTTTTAGGAAAGTGATATATGTTATAAGTCTATTTCTTCGTCTGCCATTCCGCCTTCTCTGATTTCTTGGGCTGTGAAAGGGCACAATTAAAATGTTCCTTTTATCACCAGTATGAAATAAAATTTAGTAAAGCCTTGCTGATTGGAAACAATGGAGGATGATCTTTAGGTAATAGTTAGAAATTTAAACATTATAGGGCAAAACATTCTAAGAAATGAATTGTACTAGAGATATAAAGAAATAATGAATACACCTAAAAGTTTTCTTCAAAAATACAACTAAAATAAAATAAAAAGCTGTACAGTACTTGAGCAAGAGAATGGGGAAAAATTGACTAGTCAAAATTATTTTTAAAAGTGAAATTTTGGTCTAATCAAGCATCAACGCTAAACAAATCTGTTCAAAATATTATCTATTCTTGGTAACTTTGTTTTTTTCTGACAGTTGAAAGAATACTTAAAACCATTCATATTCAATCACTTCACAAATTTGTTGGCCTCTTTTCCGGAAGATGTAAATTACTTTCACTTTTAAAAAAATCACCTTCACTCAGCTTAGATATTTTTCCTCTGATAGATTATACAAATAAAAACACCTAACTACTTATGTCAACTTAGCAACATTTAATCTTCAGAAAATGTACCTATCTTTAATTCATCAATGAAAAGGTTTATTGATGGTAGAGTTACCATAATTTTGGAAGCACGAAAGAGGACATTTCCAATATGAATACTTGAGTAAGGAATTAGTGGAGGAAATGAATAAAATTAACATAACACATGTATTATTAGCACTTAAAACAAACATTCACATGACAAAGTTTTTTTAATGCAGCACATCTTATTACCTGTCAGGGTTGTACACGTGTGCTAATTACATTAATGTATTAGGGATGAGGACAGTTGAATTTAGGGAAAATGTACATATACTTGCATGGAGGGAGAGTGGAAACCCACTACACCCGACCAGGATTATAACCTTGGTCTCCCCATAAATTGTAGTCCACTCTATTACTACCTGTTTGGGTTACATATATAATGATTATATTAATGTGTTTAGGATAAGGAAGGTTGTATTTTGAGGAATTGTACCCACATTAGTGTGAAGGGTGAGTGGAAAACCATCTAGGAAAAACCCAACCAGGATTCAAATTCTGTTCTGCATGTAGTCAGCAATCCACTCAATTGCAAGAATGATCCCATAGACAATTCTACCACCAAATTGGGGAACATAAGGCTAAAAATAGTTTATGCACAAGAGTACTTTTCACTTGTTCAGATTTTCTTCAAATGTTCAGCATTACCACTAATATAAGTATAGAATCGTTCATATTATATGTTATCAAAATTATATTAAACTGTTAAAGTTCAACTTATTGACTAAGCAGGCAACCTGTTTGTTTCTTTTGTCCATTTAAAACTTCCTTACGCCAAAAGAAACACTCTCCAATATTTACATGTGATTAATTGCATATGAAGTGATACAACCAACTGCTGCAAAGAGGAGAAACTGGACATAAACTGGAAGGACTTTTAGTACAATTTATGAAAACTCTATATGCTATTGCTATCACTACCTACAGATGATCATACCATTTTAAATTAACCAAATAAGAGACAAACTTAAATATCGTCTAATTAATTATTTGATTAAAAAAAAATCTTTTCGATCAAAAACTTGGACAGATCTGCATTATTTAAAAATTTGTTCATACGTATATTGTATGTCTTGTTAAAAGAGGCTGTATGGTAACCCTGATTGAGGCTTATTGTTCTTTATTTCAGAACAATCAGTAATTTAGAAATATGTTGTAATCACATTTAGCCTTCTAAGCATTACACATTATGTGTGAATCGTTGAGATTTTACTGTACTTACACTTAAAACCCCATTTTGTAACTTTGTTTCAGTGTGGAAATCAATATCTTCCTAAAATATTGAGTTTCAGTCCTCATTTGAAACCATTGTGAATATTCTAACAACACTCTGATTAATAGAATTAATATTACTTATTTAATGTATAAACATCATCATAATTATATAATTTAGTTTTCTCTCATAAATAATTTGTTGTGCTGCATAAATTACTATCGGCAATATAAAAAAATACATATTACATTTACTTATATTTTATATCATAGTAATTACCTTATTTCAGTGTTATTTTAAATACATATGACTGCATTGCTCTAAGAAATTAAAACTAGTTGAAATAATATAGAGCCTTATATGCATTTGAGA
This sequence comes from Timema douglasi, assembly GCA_901482245.1. NCBI lineage: Eukaryota > Metazoa > Arthropoda > Insecta > Phasmatodea > Timematidae > Timema > Timema douglasi. The sequence continues at coordinate 61,207 of CABEEJ010000242.1, read as the reverse complement.
GTATATAATGTTTATTTTTATTCATATGATACTTTACTAGTGTAGGTCTAACCACACAACCAAAAATGTTGTTTTAAGGCTAATTTATTAGAAGAAATATTAGTAAATTATTGTTATTAGGGTACTGTTGATAGTGTGTGTGTGTGTGTGTGTGTGTGTGTGTGTGTGTATAAATAGGAGGGAAAAGAAACTATAGCAAAATAAAAAACTTAATTACTTTGTTTTACATTCACCAGTTTATTTGATAAGCTGGTATATTGGGCCAGATTCATAGACTGAGTAGCTACGCCTCATGTGCAGCGCTATACTAAATACAAGACAGCACCTACCTATACCTGAATTGAATGAGCCAGTTTTATATGTGAAACTGGCCCATTCCATTTGGGTAAGTGTCTTGTATTTAGTAAAACACCACACTTGAGGCGTGCTAAGTATAAATATGAAACTGTCCCATTACTCTTGAAATATTCCTATCCAGAACTTCTAACAGATACACATATACTGTATTGGCCCAAATATTATAGCGCCTCACACATAATATGATACTCAAAATTTGAAGGTGTTTTACATGGAAAATAAAAGGTCTTGAATATACCTTGAGGTGAAAACTTTACAAATATGACACAGCTTTATTTTACTGTTAAGGTGAAGTGATAAATAACCTAGTCATTAATAATGTATAGCATACAGTTGTGTGTTTACACACCCCAAGCTCACCTTAAACTCAACACATGGGATTTTTAACTTTCTTTCCACTTCCAGTGCCTTCATTGTAATAATCCCAAGGCTTATTGGGTGTACTTAGTTGTTTTGTTGTGGATGTATTTGCAAAGAAGCATACCAATGTTTTGAAATTTCACAGTCTTAGACCCTCTAAATGCTTTAATTAATGTGAAGACACTCTTAAAATTCTCTAATCCCCCTCCCCCTATAGTTGTATATTAGCCTTGGAAATACCAAACTTGTTAAAAAAAAAAGCCTGCACCCTATTTGTTTGTTGCATCTCACATATTGCTCTTAATTTAATATATATACTTTGTTACTTATTTTCATTCTATTATTTACTAGAAACGCCAAGGAAACCTTTTCAACACCATCACTCATTTTCAAATCTGCCATGGGTGATTTTTTAATATCAGTAACACAGCACACATTCTGCCACTGACTAACATTGACTTACTGAATTACCATTTCATTGACACTGAAGGGTGGCAATTCTATCTCTCTCTTACTTTGTTTGAACATTGAATTGCTATTTTATTTTTTGTATTAAAAATTTAGGTTGCGCTTATAATATAAGTACAGTTTCTAGAAAGACATTTGAAGATGAAAAACATCAAACTATATTTGGGCCATTACTTTATATTATTTTAGCTATCTTACTAAAAAGTCTCATACATAACTCATATATTAGGATGTATTAGTCTACTTTTCTTAAGAGTTACAGTTTTGATACCTGCCATAAAATGTATCATAGGATAAATTAACTCCCAAGGGACTGATTGTAGTGCCTGTTCAAGAATTATGTTTTTAAGTCATTTGCCTATATAATCAACTTGTTTAGAAAGTGCACTCTACCCCAAATAAAAAATAATTAGACTAACTGCTAATTGAAGTGTAAGGAATAACTTGTGTGTATTCCATATTGTGTATGACATAATGTGAGTTTGTTACCTCCTTGTCTTCCTCTTCTAATGTGAACTCCTTCTTCTTGACAACCTTCAGTTGGTTGCGGAAGTTGAACTCTGCTGCCTTCTTCTGCAGCTTGGCGAATTTGTTCTCATATTTGGATACCTTTTTCAAGGTTGGTTTCTGGCTGCACATCACACAAATAAAAACAATTTACTTTCCAGTTTACATTATTGCCTCCAAGTTTGTATATGTGACGCTACATGTACATGTATATTTTCAAATTTGGGTCAAATTTTCACTAATAAATGACAGTGAATAAACAACAAAAAGTGTATTTATAATATAAAGTTAGAATTTAAAATGTTTGTTAATCATTGTGGTTAGTATATAATAATATCGATGTAAAACATGTCTGTTAAATATGTGTAGGTCAGCACATGAGCATTTTAATTTAGAACTATAACATGTCTGATAAGTATTGATAACACTGGTAAACAGCCATTTTGCGCCAGAAATAAGGACAACCAATTTTGAGTGTGCTGAGTCTGCAAATGACCTAAATAAGATTGGTTTGGTTAGAATTTTGGGTTGCAGGAGGTAATACCATTTACTGAAATTTGGTTGTTCTCTTAACTCCTGTGAAATTTGTAGAATAATCTGGAAAAGCTAAAATAGAATAGTTTAGCAAAACTTAGTTTGTTGGGTTTGTACACTCAGGCTAGAACATCATTAGACAGGTGGGAATCAGAAGGGTTAAGGATGGCTTCTGAGCAGAAAAAAAAGTGCACATTTTTGTGAGTTAATGGTTTAATGCCGTGGAGAAACCAGACAGGGCTCGGTCATGTGCTTTTAATTGTGTGATGTTATGTGTTGTCGATTTATGCTTTAATGATTTGATTTGATCAATTTTTCTAAAACATATCAGTATGTCACATAAATGTTTGAATAAAAGTGACTATTTCTGCTACATTTGTGGTAAATTTACGTTAGCCAAATAAAGGCGAAAATTAACTATGTTGACTCGTAAAGCATATAAACTCTATTTTGGATGTAAGAGGGGAGACCAGGATGACAGCTGGGCTCTTCATATATATTGCAATACTTGCACTTCCCACTTGCAATACCGGTCGAAGGGTAAAAAACGAGCCATGCCTTTTGTGGTTCAGATGGTGTGGAGAGAACCAAACGATTATAAAACGGACTACTACTTCTGTGTTACTCTTCTGATGGTGAGAATTACTACAAAGAAAAAAAGTGGCCTAAAATATCCTTAGCTTCCATCTGCAATTCAGCCACTAACTCATGAAGTGGATTTACCTGTACCAAAACCTCTGGAGCACTACACTTGTAATTCGGAGACATCAAGTGATTAACCCCAATCAGGTCCATCAGAAGAAATTGAAGATGAATTTCACAGCAGTCCCTCGAAAAACCTCAACCACCCGACCACAACTTAATGATTTGGTGAGAGACTTAGAACTAAGTAAATCTAATCCAGAACTACTTGCTTCAAGATTACAGAAGTGGAATTTGTTAGCAGAAGACATTAAGATTTCCACATCCAGAAATCGACACAAATTGTGTCTTTTTTTTCTCAAGACAAGGATCTTATATTTTGTGTCAACACCCAGGGCCTTATGAGTGTCCTTTATATTCAGCATAATCCAAATAATTAGAGAATCTTTATCAGCTTATCTAAAACAAGTTTAAAAACTGCTCGTCTTCATAATAACAACCTAGTACCTTCTTTTCCCTTTGCTTATGCAACACATATGAAAGAGTCATGAAAATTAAAGGACACTACTAGAAGCTGTTGGTTATTCACAGCACCAGTCTAATATATATGGAGATTTGAAGGCAGAAGCTTTGATACTTAGACTACATCCATGGGTACACTAAATTTGGTTTTTTGTGTGAATTGGAAAGTTGCACAAAGATTGAACATTATAAAGTGAAGGTATGGCCTGCTCCAGTTATTAGAAACTGGAAAGAAGAATTTTCAACATGAACAACTAGATCAAATGAAAGTAATTCCTCCCCAATTAAAACATCAAGCTTGGTTTAGTGATACATTTTGTGAAGGCTATGAACCAGGATGGTGACGCATTTAAGTACATTCGCGAAAGATTTTCAGGTATAAATGAAGATAAAATAAAAGAAGGAATTTTTGTAACACTAACATGCTTGCTGATTACTGTTGGACCATCATTCTAGATGCTCTTGACATTGATTTCAAGAGGCAAACCAAGAAACACAAGAGTTAGACGACATTTCAGTCAGAAATTGACATTTATCACATTATTTATACAGTTTTATTCTAAAAATAACATTATTACAATTTCCTTGGAAACTGTAACCACCCTGAGACTTTCTTGGTCATTTCCATGTTCAGTGCCTTCTAACTAATTGATTAATAAATTTATTTCTTTTAGTTCAATATAAAAAAAATTATCATTATGATTAAATCATTTAATTCATACGTCTACTTACAATTTGCCACGGAGGTCATTCACCTGGCTGTTAAGGTCTGCAATCTGTTGGAATACATTATAACATTTTATTAGAGAAATGCATTACTCAAATGACAGGAATGAATTTTTAAAAATATTATTTTATAACATGCTCTCAAAATTTGGAACTAATATAGTCAACACATAAATTTAAATAAAAAAATGTCAATAAACTTGAGTAAATCATTAAGTTCTGAAATAAATGTAATATTTATCCGAGAAACACAAAATTATTTCATATTCATTATTAAAGATAAATAATATTGGCAAAAATATTTCAGTGATTATATGACATTTTAAAATTATAAAAATAAAATTTTATATTTTAACCCTTTTGAGCATTTATAGAAACATATTAGTAGCCCATAGCCTATATTAGCTATTTGTTTTACCCATGCTTAATTATGCCTTATTATTATATACATCATAATGTTAGTAACACAGTTTTATTAATGTTTACGATTTAATGACACACATAAGGATTGCTCATTTGAAACAGGAAATTTGTGAGGTATCAATAAGTAATAAACACAGCACAAGAACACAGTCAATAAAACAAACAACATTGAAGACATTAATATGTATTGCTGAAGGAATGATTTAACACTTACAATAAGAACATTTATGTGATTGTGTAAACACAAAACTTTCATTTAGTTGGTTGTACAACACTGAAAAAGCGGGTTAGTTGCGTTTTCGCAAGTGGGCAAGGAATTGTGTAGAAGTAGGTTCATTTGGTTTGGAGATGAATAAATAGTTATGTTGATTTGTTTAATTTGGAGCTGTTGATGTTTTCACAATGTTAAAAAAAACAATGAGTACAAAATATTTATGTTCAGTAGTTGAATACCTTAATTATTTAGTGATTTAAATAGTTGCCGTACATAATTGCTCTGTATAGGAGTAATTTATACAAATGAAAAATTGAATGTGCTTAAACAAATATTTTTTGGAAGAGTATTACAATGTTGAATTATTAAAATAGTCTTCATAGGGAGAAACATTAATCCTATACAATCAATAAAATATCCATAAAAGAGTATGTTTGACTGACACATTATACATTCAGGTTTTCTCTGACATACTAAAATAAATTTATCTCTACACATGTAAGTAATTACCACTTATAGACTACATATGCAGCTAAGGACGAAAATATCATTTTGTAACTTATTCACTAAAAATAGTTACTAAACGAGCATTTATGTGATTATTATAAATATTTTAATGGTTATGAAATTAAGTGTATTTATTTTAAAGTTGCAACTCTCACAAAAATAAAATTGTATATGCTTTCTGAAACAATTTGAGCAAAGTCCATCAAAATATAATATATATCAAGTACCAAAATTAATTTATTTTCAAAAAAAGATTATAAATGTGGTGACTTAATTGTAACTTTAAATCTAATCTTGTTTTATGAAAAAGATATATATTTAATAAAGTGTCTGAACTCAAAAAATCCAGTTTGAAAATGATATGCTATAATGCGTGTCACTATTTATAATAGGCCTACCTATTTTATTTTAACCATCAAAGAAATGTAACTATTTTAAACTCACTAGTTTGTTGGAAACAATTCATGATGATAATGATGGGATTGTGTATCTTATGTTTATTTTGAACTTATTTGGGCTTATCAATTTAACCTAAAATAGTTGGAAAAATGTTGTTGGACTTTTGTGATTTGATAACCTAATGAATAATATGTTCTTTTAAATTTGGTTTAAAAAATTTAATATTTTTCATAAAATATCAAACTGCCAATAGCTGCTGCTAAGAATGGTCTAACATGTTACTCTGCAGTTCAAATCTCAGTCAAGTATATATACTGAGGGTGGTTTTTCCAAAATGGTTTTCCCCTATCTCTTTACACAAATGTTGGTACATTTCCTATAAATACAACCTTCCTAATCCTTAAAAACCATTAGTGTAATCAGGACATAAGCGTATAATCCAAACAGGCAGTAAGACACAGTGCTAAAATAAGACAAGTTCTGAAAGGGATTTGTTTTAATAGACTGAGTTTTAAAGAGGAAAAATCTTGTTTCTGTTTTGAAAAATATTTTGGGTAATTCGGGTGATGAGGTGCGTGTAGTGAGATATTTAAAGTATTATACTTTGTATCCAGTAGACACTACACAATTTTAACATAATTGTACTAAAGTATGTTAGCCTCACAGTAAAAAAAAATAGGTAGGCTTATTCATATGGATGTATAATAGATGCACACAAATCATATGTGATGTTCACTATTATTTACTAAAATAGCTCTGAATAACTTCTACAAAAATAATGGCATTAAAGTAGAAAGAAAAAAAAAATCTTAAGTTAACTCCAATATTTCCAAACACTACAAAACACTATTATTTAGTAAAAAAATAATCAAAGTGTATGGTTATGGACTAGGATATTACAAAAAAAAAGTTTGTTTAAAAAAAATCTGGTTAACTAAATGTTCTCACCTCAGCAAAGAAGTTGGATCTTCTCTCCACGGCAGTTTGTCTAAATAGAGCTCTAAATTAAATTGACACATTCACACCTATTTTCGGAAAGTTTTAATAGATGTTATTCATTTGATAAAGTAGATATTTACATCTCCTTCTAGCCAAATTACACAATTCTGTTCCACTCCAAGGGAATAAAATATCCATAAAACTAGCATAATTTTTATGAAATCAAATATCTCCGAGTTTTTGTATGTTGATATAATATATGTATTATTTTAGCCTGTGTTTGTGTATGTGAATATAAAAAAATATTTAGCCTTCTTTTGTTTCAAAATGATAACTAAACAGTTTATTTCAGCCAATACGTAATTTCTCCAAATGAGAAGCATTATTTTTAGGATTTGAGAAACACAGTTGGTATACGGTTTTTGTAAAAATAAAAACTATATTTAAACGATCACATGTTTTATTTGTGTCCAAAATGTATTGATAAGGTGAGTTTTGATAGTAACTCTAGGATTAGCTCTACTCGACTCAGTGCCCTGAACTGGTTGTGAACAGCGGGCAGGCCCTTCTATCTACGACACGTCTGTAGGGGGTGAACAAATTACTAACACAGAGACAAGACTAACTAGTTTTGTTACAGTGTATGTCTACTTTTATGAATTCCTTTACTAAGGAGATACTGCAAGTCACACAATTGTAATATTATTTTAATTAAATATGTTTTTGCTGATATAAGTAATTTTCTAAAAAGTCAATTTTTTTTAACATTGTTTACTCATCAAAACTAAAATCATATGCCTGTACAGTAATAATTACAGTATTAAGCAGTTGAAATGTTGATTTTTGTCTTGGAAAATATTCTGCAACCCTGTGCAAGTTTTGGAAATTAACTTACCAATCTAAAAAATTATTTTTTTATTTGGGTTAGAATTACTGAGTGTTATTCTTCTTAAAATATTATCAGACCAAATAACCCATAATTAAACATAATAAAACTTAATATTTGATCCATTATTTTTAACAATATCTTATATTTAAAAAAAAAATCTTCTAAACTTTCACTAATTTTGGGTGTTTTTTTCATTGCGAAAATGAAACTGAAACGCTCAATTCTTGTGTGGCTTGCTGTGTGTCCTTTTTAAATAAATACAAATACAACGGAACAACGAATAGGGTTAGCCAGACTTACTAGGTCCTACTTGAACAAATCAATGATATCATTTGTTAACTGAAATATGAGTCCATGTTTGTACTCATATTAAGATTGCATCATGATATATTGAACTTGTATTTTTTGGGCATTTTGTTCCTAAAACACCAAAACTTTGTTGACACATAGCTAACATTTTAAATATGGCTGACATGTTCCACAAGGACTGATTTCATAAGCACAAACAAAACCATGTGACTGTTAACACTAAACTATCCAGTTTCTGGGATTTCTTTTTATATTACTAATATTATTTTTACTTGAATGAATTAAACATTTATCATTGTTTTGAATGCTCAAAACTCACTATATTTAATTCATTTTTGTAGCTAGAATTTTATTTCTTCAGTTATTTTGCAAACCAAATAAACAATATATTGCCCAGAGTAATGATTATTTTGTGCTAGATACTCATAATTAGTTTGTTAATTTTTAAATTATTTGAGCTTCAGATACATTCTTTCTTATTTGAATATAACATATTTTAATCTAAATAATGACACATTAACATAAAAATTTTACTTTTCATACCATTGCTATACCATTAAACTACTATGTTTCAACTAGTTAATGCAATGGGAAAGCAACGGAAGGCAAAGTAGTAAGTTTTCACTCAGTGAATGATACAAACAGCCTGTCTTTAATAATAATTTTATGATCCCTTAGCTCTACTCTAAAGCTTCATATCTAAGTAGCCTTTCTATTTGTCAGTGTTACAAAAAAAAAAAAAGACTATGTAACAATTTTCACTTTAACGCAAATTAAACTTCTATCAACATATAAGTGCATATATAATTAGGGTATAAATATTATAAAAAGAAATCTCAAAAGACTGAATTGTTGTCAAGTCATGAAGGTTTTTAAAAGTTGGGGTGGGGGCCATAAGTGCCACTTTTGTTTGGCGAGGGTGGGGATGAACACACGCGGCACAAACACAGACGGTCACAAACACAGCGATGCAGCCCGTGGTGCAAACTCCATCCCTTAGACCAGCTGAGAGCTATTCGGAGGGTTGGGTTATAAATGGGGATGGGGTATTAAACAGTGGCACTTGATTACTTGAACATCTTCATTTATTCTTGGTTACATTTCTCGAGTCAGAGGATGGAGTTGGAATATGAAGTGTATCAGGAAACGATGCAATTAATTAAAGTATTTTTGTTTTATTGGTAATGGGTGTGCTTCAAAACTATGTAAAAAAATGAGCCTTTCTGAAAAACTGGGCTCTAGTTTAAATTGTAAATGATATACAATCTTCTAAAAAATATCTAATAATATTGAGTTTATTTTATAAACAAATACCAGTACTATGTATGTTTTTAATCTGAAAAAATTGTGTTTAGAAGAAAAAATATCCCAACACTTGACAGTTGTGCTATCTCCCATTCATGTGTTTGTTGAATATTGTTGCTTAATTTAAGATATGTATGAACTATTTCGATTGTAGATGTGTAGATGCTATTTTGTGCCTAGAGTACCGATACTCTAAAAATAAAAATAAAGTATAATTAACTAACTACACTGATTTTATGCTTTATTTGATAGTGTGGTGCTTAGAAAATCTATAATAATGTTACTATAACATATTGATCATAATTTATTAACACCAATTTTATTATATTTCTTGAACCCAAATCTTAAATTTTCTTTCAAATCGTGAATATTTAAAAATGTACATTTTTATTTAAAGTGAACATATTTAAAATCTAATTTAGAAAAAGTTATGTAAGGCTTGGTGCCACTGACAAATGATATTTTGTTGTTTATATAATTCATTCCATCAATTGATTAAAATTGTTATTTGAAGTCAAATCATAGTTGTACTCAAGATACTTTATTAAGATTTTTATGAATCTCAAATCTCTCGATTACTCTAGGATTTGACAAATTGAGGATTAGACCATCCCATTTCGAATTTAAACCAATCAAGGCTATTACTAATATGTAATGTAGGTTTGACAGATTGCTATGTTGACCATAATTAACTAATAATTTTTTTCAGAATTCAAAATTTTTAAAATGTCACTTTAGTGTGTAGTGTTTAAAAATCTCCAAACAAATATTTATATTAGCCAGTAGACTAAGTGAAAATCTGTTTAATTAATTAAGCATGTATGAAAAGGCATTGAGATACTAGTTGATTTGTGCAATTATTTGATATAATTTCTGCATATGGCATATGATCCTATTAAAACAACTATTAATCATCTAGTTGTAGATAAAAAAGGTCTATATCAAGCGGTGTTATGATGTCTACACGTGAATGGATGTATTTGTATTAATGTTAATCGGTATTGTTTTCCTAGTGTTGTTGTGGCATAATTTTGGCAAATATTAACACAATTGTAATGTAAAATATAATATTACACTACTATGCTTGAAGTGGTTTGATTATATATTTACACTTCAGAAAATAAAGATAATACCATTGTGTGACTTTGAAAAAATCTGGAATAATTTTTGTGTATAAAAGTACACTAGATAAAAAATACATCAATAAATGTGTTTTATAGCTTAATTATAATTAAATATCAGGTTCTAATAGGTACTCATTTGTATAATTGCTACAAATCAATTGACTTGATAGAATTATTCATCCGACCAAAATAGTTGCGAGAATATTAGTCAAAAAATAGGGGGCTATCAGAGTCCACATGGGGGAGGATACACATTGTTATCAGAAACGAACATATGTAAATATATTGGGGGAGGGGGGTAGATAGAGACTTCATGCCATAGGAAGACGTATGAGAGAGATTCTTTCTCCGCATGGAATTTGCACCACGACTAAATGTTATGAGTTTGCCCATGTTTGTGCTTTTCACGTTGTATTATGGGTGGTCTATATGGCGGTGCATGAATGTGTTGATTTGTAGCTCTTTGCAAGTTTGTACAGTTCTACATTTCATTCAAACTGTTACACAAATTAATTTTAGAACCAATAAAATACTTGACAAATTAGTATTGTACTTGTATATTGACTTTTTTAAATTTATTTATATAATTGCCCTCAAAAATTGTTTTGAAGATGCATCTAAATAAATCAATTAAATTTAATAATGCTCCTTACAATAATATTATTTTACAAAAATATAAGTTGGGCAGTTAAAACGGTTGGGTTATAGATCAAGGTCAGTTTATTATTATATTAAAGTTAAATGAGCATTTTACTTGATAAACCATCTACTAAGAACTAAATCAATTACCTATCAATACAGTCTTCACAAATATTTTGTTACGCTAATAAATTCTATATAACTTCTTTGGTATACACAAATGTTAGATGTATAAAAGATATGCTCAGTTTATAAATATAACAAAAATTGCATGCCCCCCTCTTTTTAAGAACATTTTTATTAGTTGAATAGTAACTAACTTGTTACAGAAAAGTGATAATTTGAATTAAAAAATATGTTTGTCTAGCCTGGGCTGAAATTATTAATATAAACCTATAGCTGTACTGTTGACAGAATGAAAAGTAAATTAACTCACTTGAGAGATATTCATTAAGTTTTTGTTAATTTAACCAAATTCACTGAATATTGTGTGTGTGTGTGATATTTTTTAATTAATCTTTTACCAAATAGTTTTGGTTGTTTTTTTTTCTAAAAAGTTTTAAGTTTAATCTCTTATGTTAAATGTTACTACTGTAAAATAGTTTATATTTTAAGAATACAATGCTACTTACATATTTATTAATAAGAAGTAAAAACATGAGCATATATTTGTAATTTTATTTATATAGTGCATTCTTTTTTAAGCAACGATAATTGAAATTAAAAAATATATGTACACATTTATCCTTAAACATTTGTTCGAAAGAAATGAATACAGCCTCTCTTAAAACATGTTTATTGCGATTACATAACTGTCAATTTACACTATTCTGTATTAGTACGCTAGTTTTCCTAATGTTATTTTCAAAGGTTATTTAAATTACCTTCAAATTGTAACTGATATGATTAAACTAATAATATTTTCTAATGCTCTTTTAGACCATGTGATGTACAGTTTTTATAGAAACTATTTAACTAAAGCTATGAAATGTAGAAGCGTATAAACAAGCAAAGGTTCTTGTAGATTCATGATTATCTTTCAATAGTTATTTGAATGTGTTTGGTTTTTGTCGACAGAGGATAACAATAGGTACGAAACGCCACACTCATTACTTGTGCATACCTCAAAATCTTTCTTTTTCACTTCATGTTCCAAATCCCATTTCTGACCCTCACACAGTAAAACGCGATCAAAATACTGCTTCACGATCGACTTCAGAGTGTCTAAAAAACACAAATTACACATTCAGAGGAAAGCGAAACTGATATGGTCCATGTTCTTTGATGTACACTTGATTTCTGTATTAGAATTATTAAAGGGCTAAAACCACGTATTGTTTTCTGTACAAATATTGATAAATCTTCAAAACAAATGTGTGCTGGTTGAAATTATTGTACAGGAAGGATTTCAGTTTTATCAGATTTGAGTAATTTCATAGAGCATTATTATTATGTTACATATATATGTTTTTTGAACAAGATTTGATGTCGCCAAATAAGACAAATGTCATAACCCGAACGGGTAGTAAGACGCGGTGCTAATAATAATAATAATAATAAGACAAATGTTAACGCTAAAAATTGAAAATAAAATTTATACATTTTTTTAATGTCAATTTTATTTGTGTGTGTGTGTATGTATTTAATCATTAATTAATTACAGTCAATATCTTTACAAATGTTATTTTTTAAACTTGATTTAGTATTTTGAGTTAAAATATTTGAGTTACGGTTTGTTAAACTTTAAAATTATAATTTTGTTACAGTTAGCAAAAATAAAGGTAATTTAATTCAAATTAAATTAATCAGCTAAATTATGTTATAGGTTCTAATATTTGTTATCATCATGGGGAAGTAATGGTACTTATGATTCATATAATTTGATTATATAATATGGCAAACGGTTTTATTGAATACCTGTTGATAAAGCTTTAATGCAAAATTAGCATATTATTGATTATAAAAAATGATGATCTGCAACATAGTTTTACTAAACAGTTATACATACTGCAACAGCTCACTTTTCTAGTATTAGAATAAGCTAGTGGTATGTACCAGGTAAAAGTGTTCTGAACAAAGATTCAAACCCTCACATTTATTCCTTTACCAACCGAGTTATCCAGGCTCTTTATCAATACCTAGGATATATTTTTTGCTTCCTAACAATAAACATCACATCTGTCATGAGCTTGGCCCTGGCTAAAAATTTTGAGGCTTAAGACCTTAGACATTGGCCAGCCACCCTGGAGTAACTAGTTTGAATTCGGGTTGAATCAAAATCTAATCTTTAGTGGACCATGAAAGTAAGGGAGGTACAGGTCATACCAAGTTTGACATTAGTGCAGTCCTAGGTGCTAATAGTCCCAAATGTATTCAACTCTTTTGTAAAAATCATACTTATAAATCTGTCGTGTTTGTAAAAATATATTTAAAACCTTTTTTCCCCACAACTGCACACTAAAATAATGTCACATATGACTCCTTAATATATATCTCATATAAGTTTTTCCCATCCTATATCTTTTAATTTGTTAACACAGCTTCATGCATTGTCTTATTTGGCATTTGGGGATCATTTTATTTAGTATAATGAATTTCATTGAATTAATTTTAATAAGGCAGCTGAACTTTAGTAAGCATTAAAAAGCAAAATGTCACATTCGGGGCCAGATATATATTTTGGTGCGTGTAGATCCTAGGCACTTTTATTACAAAATTTTATATTTTCTTCTATTTTCTGTATTCTATTTTAACACTGACTTGGAATCATGTCAATCAAAATGTCTCAAGTTTAAACCTATATAAATTACTAACCACCTCAAGGCGGGATAACTATTACTTTAATACTTCTTTCTACTTTTCTAGTACAGCCTCTTTATTTATAAATATTGTCAACCATATATTTGTAATTCATTTTACTAGCCCCCCTTTGACTCATATTATTTTATATGTTTTTATTTAACCTATGATTCTCATTGTAAAATGATTTTAACGCATTAATTTCACTTTCCTTTAATTTAATTTTTTAGCCTTTTCTTTCTCTTTAATCTTTAGTATCAGTCACTATCTAAGTCTTTAGTTTTAATCTAATCTTTGAGTCAATTGTGTGCATCTTGTTTTTTTATTGGTCACGAGACCACTGTTTTCCAATTAAATGTAGTCACAAAACCCCTTAAATATGTTCAGCACAGCACATAAAAAAAAATCTCAGTTCAAGATCAACTAACTTTAAATTGAAAGTTAGATTTATCCAGGTGGAAGGCAACTACACTTTTTGTTCTCTTTTATGTCCCATAAATAAATGCATCCGCTCTATATAAAGCCTGTCAGGGGAAAAAATTGCAAGGTTTTACTTTTAATTAAATGATAATTGTAGTATCATAGCCTTTGTTTATTATTATGTGTGTAAAAATATACAATAGATGTTAATATATGGTAATATTTTCTTTTTTTGGCAAATTCTTCTTATATCAGGTTTAATTGTTGACAATAATGGTATTCACATGTCTGGAACCTTATCAAGACGGTTTCAATACTGTCTTTTAATTTTAAACTATAAAGAATCCAGCTTCGCACAAGTGCATGCTGGAAAATGGCAACACTAGCCTACTTCGAATGCACACTGCGACAACTTGGAGTATTTTTTGTGTAAATTAACCCGCAAATGTGGGAACATCTGCATCAATAAGCAGAGAGAATTTTCTGCAGGCTTTGGATTAAAATTATCACAAAGGGAGTTTAGTACACAAGCTGTGTAGTAAAGCCGTCTGGCCCGAATGTCTCATCTGCCAGATATAAATGTATTTACAATATTTCTAACCTTGAATGTGTAAATTTTTTTTTTTTGCAGAACTCTTAATCTTACTTAATTTGGGAAATGCTGCACTAGACTATGTGTGTTAAGTGTGTATTTCTTGGTTCAAAAATGTTGTGACTGCAGGCCTATATGAATAGTGGTAGTAAATAGTGAATACGGTATGTGTGAATCATATTTAAAAAATATATTGTCCATTTTAAATACATACCAGCATATAACCCAAACGGGTAGTAAGAAGCGGTGCTAAAAAAAACCATACTAATGACCTATAACTTCATATTTTGCCCTCATAATTTTTTGTGTTGACTGAGCTCGACCATACTTAAAATACCTTATGGATATAAGGGAAAACAAATTTAGTTATGTCAAAAGGGAAAAGAAAAGGCTTTAAGTAAAATTAAAAGGTAATTTCTGGAATTTAGTAATGTTCCACAGAAGTTCCACCATCTGTCAATCAAAAGATTTATGGCATTCATAGGCTTAACTCTACAGATAAAGGAATGTCTTCAGAGAGCTGCATTTAATTTTTTCGCTATTTTACAATTTGGGGGGACTTGGCGGACTAGGGGTAAGTTGTCGGGCTTCTGTGCTGTGGGTCTGGGGTTCAATCCTCGGTCCTGGCACAGATTTATTTGATTGCCAAACCTTTCACCTCTGAGAAGTCCTGTATTAATCACAACTTGTGAATGTGTGGAATACCAGTGTCTCCACCGTGGTTCGGACTCCACGTTAAACTGTAGGTCCTCCATTTCATCTCACAATCACCCTACCATTACACATTAGCGTAAGGGTATAACCCAAACGGGAAGAAATATGCGGTGCTAACAATAATAATACAATTAGGGAAAATCTTTTGGTAAACATTGGTAAAGTGAATAAAGCACTCAAAAAACCTGTAAATTGAGTTGTGTGCAAATACAATGATGGCCTTCTGGATTTTAGTTGATGTTTGAACAAAGATAAATATTATTAGTTTTGAAATATTAAAATAAAAAAACTTTGCTTAAAATTCTGATTACAGACAAATGCAAAGTCTGAAAGAGTAAAAGGAAGAGATTGTTTTATTAAACAGCAGAAAAATTAGTACCAGAATTAAATGCCAAAGATGCATTTTGAATTCAGGCTTTTTATTGTATATTACTTTTTGACTTACTAGTCACAAAAATAATGACGACCCATACAGCACGTTAAATGATACCTTCAATTTTCTTGCAGGCAACTATTCATCAAATACAAAAGCCAGGTAGCTAGTCAACATATATTTGTCATATTTAGAAGAAGAATTTGTTGATAAGTTTGTGATGTTTACTGTGTTGTGCAGGAATTGTCTACAGCATAAATAATATAATCTCAAATTAAAGAAAAACTTGTTACAGGTTTACAAATGTGCATATTTCTTTGAGGATTTACCTTTCAATAATTTATGGAGAAAGTGGATTTTCTGAATGTGATCAAATCAAGAACTGTATGCGCTCAACTCTGAGCAAAGGTTGCATATCGTCTTTGGCTTTTATTTGCATTGAGAATGATATTTCTTATATAATGAATGATATAGATGTTAATATGGTGTTGCAAAGAGAAGCCTAAAAAGAAACAGTGGGAAATCCAGCCCTCGTCACAACACTTAGATTGACGTCACAGTCCATTGTTAAAAAAAACCCACCACTATTGAACATCAGGAGAGAATTGTGTGTGTTTAGAGAAAGATTAGAACTTTACTATCAAGAAGTTTAGGGTTCAGATCCCTGTCACCCTTTTCATTGGTTGAACGGTCTAAGGTGTCGCACTGGTGTTAGATTGGCCTGCTGAAGATGGGGAGATTGAGTTTCGAGTTCTGGTCGGGCCTTCTAATGGTGGCTTTTCTTCAAATGGTTCCCCACTCACCTTCCACACAAATGAGGTAGATTACCTCTAAAATTCATCCTTCCTCATCCTGCCCTAACTAGAGTAGTTATCAAACATGTGTATAACCTTAAGAGGTAGTAATACACGATGATTTTAAAAATATATTCCTGTCCTGGATAAACCTTTAACAAATTAATATCAAACCCTTTACATTTGCTGGTTAGCACAGATAATTAACAATAAAATACTAAAAATAATATTTATTTAATTTGTATTTTATCTTTAAAATATCTAGTAGGCTAATTTGCTTTGCTAAGTCGCACCTTTCTCAATCTTGATATAAGTAGAAGAAAAAACAGTTTTTTTAAACGATCCAAACAGTACATTTGATTAGAATATTTTATAACTGTGAGTCATAATAATGTGCAGGTTGATTTCAAATTATTCCAAGCAAATTAGTATTCATAACACTTTTTAAAAAACTGGTTTATTGAGAGTAATTATATTTATATTGTGTATGTATGCAATAAAATTGCCTATTGTTCAACCTTATCAACCATAACTGATGATATTTTTTAAATTGATTACAATTTTCATTGAAATTTGAAGTGTATTTACATGGCTGAATGTATTTGAGTGAGATAAGTGCCTATGTAACTTTAATTCAAACATAGCTTTACTTTGTTTTAATCAGAGAAAAGTGTGAAATTATAAGAGTATTTGCAAAATGATAGGAACCCAGTGTGCATCATAGTATTAGAACATGTAGCATATAAGTTGACTTGTCATTTCTTTCACCTGAAAAAGAAGTCAGTAAAAGTTGCCAGGCTCTTGGGAACAAGGGGGTATGGTTAAGGTACAGCCTCGCTCTTTCTATGCAAGATCATTCATTATATGTAAAATGGTGAACTTCATTAGTCTTATAGTAGTTATTTTTGTATTAACCGGAAGAAACATTGTATTTCATATATTTGTATTAAATATAATTTAAATTAAGTATAGTTTTATGTTATATATTTAAGTTTATTACATTTAAAAATATTCTTAAATTTGTATATATAATACTCTCGAAATAGAAATAATTTTGGTTAAAAATATTGATTATAAAACCCAAGTTTTTTTTAATCATTAATTAAAGCTAGAGTATAGTAAAATTATTTTGAAGTAACCAAAATGTATGAGTTGAAACAAATAGTTTTTCCTCATTGCTTCACCACAAATTAAATTTGGAATTAAGTAATTGTCACATATCCAAGATTGTACTATTATTTTTTTATAACTTTTTCTTATAACAGGTATATTTTACTACACATTCTCACAAAAAAAACTTTTGCCAAGCTTTTATTTTCTCTAAAACAACCAATTATTCGAGAATTTAAGTGTGTTTTACCTTTGACATATCAAGTAATAAAGTTAAGTAAAATGGTTGCCAATTAATGTCATTCATCATAATTTTAAATTGAAAAGTTACAATTTAATGGTTTCTGTCATTTTTCCGATTTCTTGCTGTGAATAAATGTTAAGATAGATGAGTTTTGATTATACTTGTAGCTATTATATTGATATTTTTTCAAACAAACTAGCTTTTGGGAGATTTATCATTGTTATGGTAGTAATATAGGGCTATTGTAAAAATGAAGTCAAATAAAATATTTGCTACATTTGGTTATACTAAATGCAACACAAGGTTTTGTTAAGTTTAAAAAACTTCTAATAGCAAACATTGGTTGCACAATAAAGGAATTCACTCTCTAATATTTACTCAGCATATTTTACTTATAAAATGGGTGTTCACAATTTTATTAAACTCATAATTTAATCCCAGTATTTGAAATTGTAAGAAATACTGTGTGACAGTTTCTAAAAGATTTATAGCTCTATAGCTGCCTACAAAATATTTCATGACTAAATTTAAATTTTATATATTTGAATCTGTAATAAATCATTATGGTACTATTAGTAAATTTTAGGGGTGATTCTTATTACACTGGTATAGCAGAAAACACTGCTCAACCATTCTAATTTGGCATTTTATTTAATAATTTACCCTACTTTAATTTTAGTAATAAACTTGACCACAATTGTGAATACACCTTTTTTTCTGTTCAGAAAGGTCACCGTTATTATAAAAGAGTTAAATCTGTTATTTATCAGGAGACTGTACCAAGTAGTGGACACAATGTAAGAGCTATCAGCTGTTCAACCATTAGGTAAATAAAAGTAACCTATTTTGGAGTGAGCGTCGTGCATATTATAGTGTAGGATAGATGTAGTTTTTAAAATAAAAATAAAAATTGCCATGAGCAAATAAAAAAATAATAAAGGAAACAAGTAAAAAACCAGAGGGAGCGGTCGAAAAAAAAACACTTGCACAAACTTTCGCTTTGAATTGTTTGTTTACCTCCATTTGTTTAATCTTACTGGTGTATTCAAGGTCAAATTTATCACCCTCTAGTGTATAAATTTTATTCCAGTATTGCTTGCATAATGTCTGCAGTTCGGCTAAAAAAACAAGATGAAACAGAAGACACGAATAAATTTTGTTCTTAAAATATAGTTAAAACACATGCTACAGTTTGAAAATAAATAAATGTTCAGGTCAAATAAACACATATATATATATATATATATTACCTAACATAGTCAACATAGGTTGTGTTATACTTTACCGAGACATAAACATGAATTAGATGATTTTTTATTTCCTGTATACCACTATGGTATTTAGTTGCTTTTTAAACATCTTTTTGAAACAATATTTTGTATTATATTATTTTCATACATGCTATTTGCTTGGATATTTAAAAAAAACATACTCATAGAGAAACAATTTGAAGTGTAGAAACATATATTATTGAACAGATCAGTAAATCACTTACCATATTGTTATATTGTTTATTCTGAACGGAACTCATGGCTTATTTGCGAAGCCGTGAGTATAAAAGGTGTAATATGTGTGTTTTATAAATATAAAGAGTATATGATATGAGGATAGGGAGGATGGGGGGATAATATTGTTATTTGGCTGTGAACACATAAGCTAAGCAGAAGCTGCATGTATTAAAACGTTTTTTATCCTACTGGTCTTAACTTATGTGTCGTGAGCTCGGAAATTAATGAAAAAAAGAAAGCAAAAGTCAAACTACTAATTTTGATTCAACTTGCTGTATCATGAGTCAGTGACATCCAGGACTCACATTTACTATAGTTTATTTTACCTATGGTCTCATTTATGATCGACTGTGTGTTGAAATATAGATTAAAAGTTAAATTCAGCGCCTTAGTAGTGGAAGAAAACCTATGGTGTATTATTCTTGTTTTACTATTTTACCATGTCTATAAATAAATGCTATTTTTTTCAATAACAAATTTTAATAGGGCTCAAAATATAATTTGTGCTTGCAAATTTGGTTCATGTTTAGTGCATTTACAATATAAACATTGTTTAATTGACAGAAGTTTAAATAATTGGATTATTAAAATTATTAACTAGAATGTACTTGTTTTAAGGAAGGCCTTTTAGTTACAATTTATATAATGATTTGTAATTAGTATGGTGAAAGAAAAGTTTAAATTCTTCGTTGCCAAAAAAATAAACAAATCTACAACATTTTTCACCAACAAATTTTTGGACACATTAAGATGAGATATATTATCCTGCCCATCACCAGGATGCATCAGTGTTTGTGTGTGTGTATATATATATATATATATATATACTGACTTCATTACTTTCATACATATCACATTTTGGAAAACTTATACAAAAGTTAAACATTACAGTTATATGTTATGATGGGGGAGCTGTTCTAAACGTTATGGAAATGATGTTGAAATATGTAGCAATAATATTAATATTTATGTAAATTTATGGATTCTTACCCCTGATATTTTTTTAGAATTTTAGAATTTTTTTTAATTTTTAACTGGCGTCCGATGGACGTCCGATTGAGGTTAAGGATTTACGGCTTTTGCCATGACTAAAAGTTTTTTTTATCGGTCTTACGTTTCTCTCACTAGTATTAAACTCTCATTTATTTAAATAATGAGGTGAAAATTCACTAAAATACTAAAATAAGAGCAACAAACAAAAATTTTACAACAGGCAAAGCTTATCACCTTGTGATAAATTGAAATGTTTGCTTGTCATTTAAAGTACATAGGTCTAGATTAGGTCTATGAAAGTAGGCTTGATATTATTAATTTATAATGTATTAAAGTCGATAACTAGGTATTTGTTTAATGGTTTTAAATAACTGTTATTTGTTTTGAAATTAATCCCATCAAATAGGCCATTTGCAAAAAGTTTTCTTTTCTTTCTGACATTGTACTTTGCACCTGCACATATATAAAAAAATAATTAAAGTGCATAAAATACCACCAAAGATGAACATAATATAAAATCATGTAGACTTTTCTGATAATTCAACCCTGGCCTGGCAGACTAAGACACATTGATATTATGCTTGACTGATCCAGAAGGTCAGGAATCAATCCCAATTATGTTTTTCTATGCATATTAGTTTTTCATTCTTTTTCAAAAATACTATTGCAGTTCCTTAAACCCTCTCTTCTAATCTTGTCCTCTATGATTACAGTCAATAGTTGTTACTGGCATCCAAATATGCTAGTAAAATAATGTTATTTAGTAAATATTTGATTCTAATAAGTTTATGTAAATTCACTCTTTCCAGTTAAGCAGCTGGGTAAAGCAGACTAGCTCTCGGAGGTTCTGGTTTGATCCCAGTCATTGTTTAAGTAATTGATTAATTATGTAGAATTTTTCCATCCTACCCAAATATAAGTCATTATAGCCGTGCTTGGGTGTTTTGTATTTACTAGTTGCAGTTGTACTAGCTTAATATAATTAGTAAGTTGTGTACTCAAATATTATTTGTTTAGAAAGGGTAAGGCAAAATAATACTAAAACTTACATCCCAAAAATTTGAGAAAAGATTTGCATTTACATTTTATTATATATATATTTTTTAAATGTATGACCAAAACTATATGCGCTAATAGCAAAGTAATTTAAGAGAAATATTTTCTAAAACGTAAAATATGAAATAGTAAATGCATCCAGAATGATGAGAGAACAATAATGTGATAACCAGAGCAAGTAATTACTCTAGCTATCCTTTTTTTAAATTGATGATCAAATAAAAGCTAAATGTAGATCTGGTTGATTGATAAGGGCAATTATCAACATGACTCAGTGTTGATGCATGAAAGAATATTTAACTAAAGATGAAATTGTAAACTATTAATTTAATAAGATTACTTTTAATTTCTAAATAATGAGTTCAGAATGATTGCTCAGCATACAATTATTTTTCTAAGTAAATAAAACACATTGAGGAAAACACATTTTAATGTAACATTAATGATTGGTCTGTAATGTATCAATTTTTTTTAAATACTTCAAAAGCACCACTATTGTTAGGAAAGCAGATTTCTTCTAAAAAATAATTAAAAACTTTAAAAAACATAAGAAAGCTGCCATCTAGAATACAGCATAGATATTATTATTAAAGTCGCAATGTTTTCAAAATGCCATATTTACAGAATATATAAATTTTTGTTAGACTACATAGTACATAATAAAACTAAAGCAGTTCAATAAATATATCATTTATTGACTAAGCTGACAAATAGCCTTATTTGAATTCAAATCCAAGATCTTACTATTTAGGCAGGTTTTGAAGAAATTAATGAATATTCAGGATTCAATTTAATATAGCACCTCTACGCATGCTCGGGTTATGCACAGGTCAATCCTATTTACTATGGTGAAAACATCAGCACAACACGTGGAATATAATGTTGTTTTAAGTAATTAAGTTTTTTTATAAGTTTTTGTTTAGAAACTATCTTTTAGAAAGAGATGACTTTGGTTGGGCTATTTTTATAATTTACTTTAAATTGATATTTACTTAACATTAAACCAATGTTAAGGCCATGATGTTTTATATATCATCAAAGAAAACATTTATTATAAATGTTAAAGTCTAAACTTTTTAGAGAAAAGCTTAAAACCTCAACAGTTTCAAATAAGGATAAATTAAGTTTTAGTTGGAAGCTTATTGTTTTGTGTTAAGAGATATTTATTGTTTTTATAAACAAATAAATCTATATGATAGACTTATCTACACTTATTTGATTGGATGACAGCCATATTAATGAATTGATTCAATCTTTTGCAGTGCCTAAAATAATTTATTATTTTGTATTTATGCTAGTATTTGTACCCAATTATTCAGATATTATAATTCTTTACTCTGGGATGGATGTAAGTAAAAGTGTGATGGTTTCAAAGTTGTTAATTGTAAGTTATGTGGTCATATTACACATTTACAGTATATAGTTCAATCACTTGCCTTCTCTCATTTAATGGTAAGTTTGCACATTTATTTCAAGGTCTTAGGTTAGATTCCTAACAGAGCTAAATATTTAAACTGTGAAATTGGGCCCATTCCATTACACTGATTGGTAAGTTAATAATATGTGGTGTTGCTGTGGTGGTTTCTCTAGAATAAAATGTATATGTATTTAACACACATTTTTGGGCACACAAACTAAATGTCAAAGCTTATCTAGCGTGGTTTGCCTATGATGAAGAGTCCTTAGCTCAAATCTCGGTCGGGTTGTATTCCCTGACTAGTTTCCCACACAAATGCAGTTAGATTTTCTCTTAACTCCATTTTCCTCATCCCTATTCCATTACAATAAATTTAAAGTATGAATATCTTGGACGGCCAGTATAATGTGTAGAAAAATTGCATCTCTAATATGACACTACAGCACACTTAAAACAATATTTGACACAAACTACGTTAACTATTATAATCATAATCTCCTCGTTAAATAAAAGTGTCATTTTAGTCTTGTATGTTGCTAATAATTTATTGACATTTGTAAATGTAGATGTGCTGTGCTGAAGTTTTGACCCCCAGCACTTAGCGCCCCTGGTAAGTTAAAGATTGACCCGTGAGGAAGCTCCCACGCACCTCCATGTCCTTTTTGGCAACTTCGTACTCAAGGTCGAATTTCTCCGCCTCGAGGTTGCCGATTCGTTTGTGGTAAGCAGTGACGATGGACCTGGTGACTGCTAAGAGGGGAGGAAGAAAAGGCTAGAAGCAGTCATGAGTGCTGGTTGCCTAATTCGCTGGACCGTCTATTGCGGATCGTTCACAACTCAAACTATTTGTCGAAGTTACTTTGGATTGATTTGGAATAAAAACCTAATCATCTTTATGTTTATTTAAATTGTAAAATATAAAATAGGTTTAATTTTGTGATTATTATTTAATAATTAACCATTTATTGGGATTTTAATTTAATAGTGAAAATAGAAGTGGTGAAGGATTTATTGTGAAATGCCTGAGTTTGTATTTTTATTTATGAATATATATCACTATAATTGGAGTCTAGAGATTATTTTCATTCATACAGGTAAATGCATAATTATGATAAGTTAAAATGGGAAAAACTTAAACAATTTTAGATGCATTGTTCTGGAAAACTTCTATGTACAGCGTTAATGCGGGGCATGTACTGCCTTTTTTTTTTTTAACTATATATTTCATCAACAATGTTGCAGACGATGATAAACGGCCAAGAAAGGTGAGTAAACTTTGTGTTAAATATAACAAAACTTCGAATTGAAGTTTTTGTCAGAGGGGAGGAAAAAGTAAACATTTAATTCAAGCTAAATGTAAAAAAAATAGTAGTAGAAGAAGAAGTTTGTTAACTATTAAAAACACAAATGAATGATGTAGGCAATAACAATAAAAGTCACATTGTTTGAAAAAAAAATCATCTTTATCAGTGAAGACTCTTGAGGGAAAACTTTACAAAAATAATTTTTCCATTCACATAAAATTTGGCAATAAACAAAAATAAAAATCTGTCAATGAAAATTTTAAAACCTTCAACAAATAGGTTGGTTTCATGTATATTTTTTAAATTTATTTTTAAGTACTGTGTATTGCAACACATTCGGGTTATACGCCTATGTACTAATTACTCTAATGTGTTAAGAATTAGTAAGATTGAATTTAGAAGAAGTGTACCCACATTTCCATGGAGGGAGAGTGGAAAAGCGTTTAGGAAAAATCACTATCTCACCGCCATCGGCAGTCTATTATATTGTGAGAGTGACTCTTGAGACCACGTGGCCACCGGAGTGGGCTTTTATGGATATTTGTGATTAATACTATCCTGGTAGGTATGTTTAAAATCACAACCAATTGCAATGTCCACAACCTGGTTATGCAATTAAATTAAAATAGAAACTATACTGGAAATGTATCCCTTAATCTTACAGTAATGAATCATTTGGGATTAGTGTGCATAATACTACAGCGGGAGGGAAAGGGGGAAGGGATCTTACTTGAATTTATTCAAGCCTTGCGTGTATGAAAAATAATAATTCCCATTTTTAAAGCTATTAGTCAAATAAATTATTCACAAAGTGTATCCCTGATCATTTAAGAAACTCTTTACATCGAAAATAGGCTTGTAAATCTGGTGTTTATGTTTTTGTTATATTAAGTATCTTTTTAAATGAGGTAAAAATATATAATAATTGTATTGCTCTTACAAATTATTTGATCAGAATTGATACTTTTTAAAATTCGATGTGTATACATTAAAATTAAATAATCTGTTAGAAGTTTAAAATACATAAATTTATATTTGTTAGAAAATAGTATAATTTTACTTAAAAATAAGTTCCTTTTTTTTACCAACTTGTGACTACTATTGCAATTTGCATATAACATTCATGTAAGAGTATTGAAGTATAAATTTCTTTTCAATATTAAGAAACACTTGAATGACGCAGAGCAAAACTTACATATTGACAAGCCAAATCTTACCCTAGACTTGCCAACAACACTGCAAATTACAGTAAAAAAAAGAGATACAAATAAAAGTTAAAAATAGAAAGCTATATATAAAATGTAAGTATAAAAATAAAATTTTGAATGCTTGAAGTTCGATGTGTTGTTGATATTGTCTAGCGTAAAACAATGTGTCAACACCTTTTTTTTTATTACGCTCTACCTCATAATCTTTCTTTTTAACGGCGTACTCCAGATCAAACTTCTCATCTTCCAACTGGTTGATTCTCGAGTAATAGTCCTTGAGCACGCGCTTAACTGTTTCTGTCGGGGAATTTAAAAATTAGATGAACATATTATCAGTTGAACATTTACAGTTATGTGGTGCTGAAATGACGTGGTGTGCTTACATATTCGAGTCGTCGAGAATATGTATCATACATTGTTTAGGTTAACTTAATGGTTTGAATTATCAGCGAAGAGATAAATATCTTTCATAAATTATGTCAAAGTGTTTTTATTACATCAATCTAATTAAATATAAATTGATATATAGTTCAACAAAATATTAGATTTATAAGAGTATGTTATTCTATTAAGAAAATATACTTGATTTTAAAAACGCAACTATTTATTTTAAAAATTCTGCCTTTGTATGGTTTCAGGAGAGTAGTTATTTAGTATCGCATCTATATTTGAGATACTCTTGTTACAGAGAACTTTAATAGAAGGAAAATATAGGATAATACAGAACAATCGAACAATGTCTTATTAAATACTAATTATATGATGAATGATATGCGTTTTAATGTAATAAGCGATGTCTTCAAATAAATGTAATGTAGCAGTATGGAACTAATGAAAGAATCATAAAATTAGATTACATATATTATATTTTACTCGATTAAGAGTAGATAATTAGGAAATTATTAGATAAATTTCAAACTGTATACATCTCACACTAGCTAACAGATTAACTGGTTTGAATGAATATTAGCAAAAATAATACTCCATGGAAGCAATGCACTCTATTTTAAACATTTAAATGTTGCCATATAATATAAAAGAATATTGCTTTAAGCAAGTATGCTACTTTAAATTTATTTAATAGAAAAACATATATATATTTGCTATAAAAGTGAAAAATCCTAATTTTATTTCTTGTTGTGAGATCACACTATAATAAAATCTCACTGTATTGCAATGAGACCACATTATAACAAAATCTCATTGTATTTCTTGCTATGAGATCACACTATAATAAATCTCCTTTTATTACCTTTTATGAAATCACACTATAATACCATATCTGATAAAATATAATTTTAGTTTTGGGAAAGAAAAAAAGTGAGAAATTTGTCTTTATTTTTGAAGCTTTTCCTAAACAAAATGTACTATTTATATTTCTTTACTAAATGATTTATTTTTATACCTAATAGCTTAACGTTAAAAACAATTGATATAGCAATATTTTTGTAAATTAATATACCTTAAAAAATCACATATTCTTACAATTATATCAAACTAAGATGTTTTATTTTATAATATTTATAGCCCAAAACCCCCTTTTAATATACATTATGGTAATTATTATTTTTACACATTTAAAACAGTTTTAAATTATTTTTATTAGAGGTATTTATTCCTTGGCTCACCCTGACAATGAACATTTGTCAAATGTCAGCTTGTTAGATTATATGCAAACATGAATTATTTTCAAGTAATATATTTTTTGCACTTTTTTGAAACAATTGGGTAATGTAATTGGAAATAATGAGGTTGTATAGACTGTATGTTAATATTGATCTTAACACAGCTATTCACTAGCGTCTTTAAAGTGTATGCATAACTACATTATTGTAAGGACTGTACTACTGACTTTCTAACTATCACAATTTAATCTTGATTCACCAAGGGTCAGTTTCAGCCACATATCCTATAAAGGCAACTCTTATAGTTATCATTTAATGCCTTATCTTAAACTAATGTTCATCCCTGGTAAGTCCAACTATTTTGAGTAAAGCGTAGCATCTTATTATCACCACACACAACTATTTTGTTTAAATTTAAATGGGCATATGTGATTGAACCTAATGTCATTTAATGTTTGACAATATATAAACACACAGTAGTCTCGACTAACCTATTCGCACCTATCCAAACTCCATGTTAAACTAAATGGCTATTTGTTGCTCTTGGAAAAGGTCACACTTAAGGCTACAATCTGCATTATGACTTACAACTTCTGTTGGCTACTGCTTAACGCTTACAAACATACACATAAGAAGCAAAAGTTACTAAATGGCTTTAGTGTAGATACTTTATTACACTGTAATATTAATTGTTCTTGCCCTTTGTAATGCAATGTACACTTAACCTATAGTATCTACTTACGATATAAAGTAATTGGCATTCAGCCTACTGTGTTTGAAACTAAAATACTCTACCTCAAAATGGACTTAATGTTTTATCTGAATTTATCATCTGAGGAAGAATTGGTCCACATTACAACAGATAAACAAGGATCTACTGTAATTGATTCATTTTCTTTCAATTTCTGTCAAAAAATAGTTGGACCTGTCATGGATGCTGTGTAGTTGATAATATTTAGAACATCAGACCAAAGATTCTTACCTTCATTGGCATCGTCAACGTTTTTGGGTTTCCCGCACCTGTCATCGATGATCCTCCTCCTCTCCGCTGCCTTCCTCTCCTGTTCCTTCTTCAACTCCTCGGCGGCTTTCTTCCTCAACAGTAGCTGGAAGGGATCACAGAACAGACCGAGTCATTTTCCCACTCAAGTGGCAATAATGGATATAACCGTTGAACTTTTATAACAAGTAGGCTACAATCCCAGAAAAAACAACAAATTACTTTTCCCCTGATCCAAAAAATTTAATTTTCACTTCTCAAAATCCATATCAAACTTAATAAGTTTTT
Organism: Timema douglasi; assembly: GCA_901482245.1. NCBI lineage: Eukaryota > Metazoa > Arthropoda > Insecta > Phasmatodea > Timematidae > Timema > Timema douglasi. The sequence continues at coordinate 32,898 of CABEEJ010000242.1, read as the reverse complement.
TTTAATATCAAAATAATCTATTTATTATAAATAATTATTTTTAGAGTTTATTAAAAAATAAACAGACATCAAGTTGATTGAAACTAGTGTTTGAATAAAATTCAATAGTTAGCTGTAAATACAATTTTCTCTGAACAATTTTGATAATCCCTGATTTTTCTCTAATTTGCAAGGGCACTTTTAAAACCCATGACATTTTACGGCTTTGTTGTATGTTTCCTGATCATGGTCACCCTGTAAAAAAAAAAAAAAGTCGCAAATCTATCCAATAAAATGGATGTATTTTAATTAATAATGAATATCTCTTCCCCAGGATTGTTAGTGTTTTCTCCAACAGTAGTAAATGAATTTCTGACAGTTCCAAAGCCTCTCCTCTTCTCTTTACTCTCCCAAACAACCTTGAAGGAAAGGATGAATAAAAGTCATAGTGATCCCCCTTCGCCTTCATTTACACCATTGTACTAGTGCTTTTTACCGACGAAATATTGAACTTATTTTTAAATTTCGACTAACCGTACAGAGTTTAGTTCATTTTATAGTGTGTTATTTGAGTAGATACTGAGTTGAACACAAATAAACCTGTAAACCATGAGAACAGTGCTGATATCAGCAATCTTACCTACAAGTAAGGTGTACCCTTCGTTTACCCTTGAATGTAGCAGCTCATAAAATAGGGTCGTGATGGTAGGGAGTCATTGTAAGACTACTAAATTTCGAGGTTAACCGAGTGTATCTGACCGATTCCCACAGTTTGGGGGTCATTCACAACCACACTACTCTATATTGTTCTTTACACGACGGTTTTTCTTGTTCATTCCTGTTATAAACTTGATGCATACCTCTTACATTAATCATCTATTTATCCTTAAACTAAGCTTATAGTATCCTTGTGTATAGGAATAGAAAAGGCAATAATTGATTATGTGTCAAGAAAAAATTACATGATTGGCTTAACTTGTAAACAATAATGTAAAATATTGGACATGAGAAGTAAATTATATGACAGATGTCTCTGATTGTATTTAGTTGAGGTAAAACTGTTATAGTTTAGATTTGTTTATCCTTAGTTTGAAAATAAATATTTTCATATCTTAGACAAATTTGATGTACCCCTATGCTCCTGAAAGAACACACGTAATATCATCTGTGACATCATATTTATCCTAATAAAATCTGACTGATCAGGTCAGATATTGTGAAATAAACACTACCGTGGCATGGCAGGAAGACTGAAAGTTTTTATAAATAATTACGAATTATAGATATGTGTGAGCACTCGAAGATTAGAATAATTCAAAATATTAGTTTCTTAATTATTCGTACCTAAAAGCTGACTATTAAATTCTGTGTAAAAACACAATGACCAACTTGTAAGTATAATGCTAGAGTAGAAATAGTTTGGATAAAACCTAGCTTTATAGACACGGAAGGTCACCTCGGTCTTTTATTGTCTCCAGTGTTAAAATGGCTATGTGTTTGTATGACTTTCATCACCGTGACTTCTTAGGTGCTGACTGACAGCTGATAGCTTTGTAAAGTTACCAGACCAAATTATGTATCCCTACGCCGAACCATATGATCTGCAAAAACACGTGTTTAGCAGTTGTCACTTCTGACAGTCAAAATTTAGGTATATACCTAAATGTTGGCTGTCAGAAGTCAGCTGTGAGCTGTCAGTCAGCACCAAAGAAGCCACGGGGCTACTGTATGTAAATTAAATTAAGTGAAGAATGACAACTTGAACACAACCTGGGACCTTGGGATTTAAGTATCAATTTTCTACCACTGATCCACTCTGGTGCATCTAGTATCCAGGGCAATTTTTCACTTATTAGTGTTGTATTCAATTTAAAAATATTTGAAATTAAAATCACATGCTTTACACCCCTCCCCCATGTAAATAATCTCACATTTACAGACCTACTATTTTTTTGAAGTAACTTACCCTGAGTTTCTTCTTTCTCTCCGGGGTCATGAAACCCTTCTTGGCCTTCTTGGCCTTGGAAGCCTCCTCCAAACGCTTGCGCACTTCTGCACGCTTGCGGTCGATCTCGGCCTGCTTCGCCTTCTTTGCCTGCACAAACATTCAAAGGGGCGTCGTTATGAAACCAGTAAACCAATCCTATCAGCATGACTCTAGTTATTTTACACCTGGTTGAGTAGCTGATCATTACTAAAAAAATATTTTTGAGCTTGGTTTATGCCAACAAAATTAAAGAGAGTGATGCACACATTTCATGTAAAGCGCCCGTCTCACCCCCTCGGATAGCGCTTAACCAAGGTAGGTAATAGATTTTGAGTGAGGTGTCACATCGTAGTATAATTTTCTGGGTTTGGCTGGGTTTTTTTTTAGAAAAGAGAGAATTGAGACTAGGGAAACCATTTTGACACTTTTTTCGAAATGCTACAAAACTTAAAACCAATTATTTTAAAAGAAATAAACCAGTTCACTGACAAAAAAATTTACTTTTGCCAAGTAAAGAATATAGGTAATTGCACATTGATGTAAATTCTGGTTTGAATGTAATCTTGTATCTAATATTCCGGTTAATTGGATGTGAGATGGGCTTTTAACTGTTTTCAAGTTATCCAATTCATTCTTAAAACTCTAATTCTAGCCAATCATAAATTCTGTTAGCAGAGTTTTCTTTAGGAGAATAGTTTTAAGTATAAAAGAGTCAAAACATTATTAATAATGTTAAACCCATTCAAACATTTAATTTTAAATAACATGGGCACATACAATTGTAGAAAGAAGCAGGATCGAATATAAAACAAATAGTAATCAAACTAATGGAAACCACCTTCTGATTGATTGAAATTATTACTTTCGCTTAGAAATATTTATGCTTATAAAATATGGTTATGTTCAACAAAGGCTTAAGTAGCCGTTACACTGTACATGACCATCATTGAATGAATATGAATATATAGATTATAGCATTGATTCTTTTCCCAAGCACATGTCTACACTTAATTTTTTTGACCATAAACCAAACTTTGGATAGCCTCAAATACTAATAACACCAGTGTATTTTGTGCTTGATCATAAAGAGAAAAATTTATTTTCTTGTCCGATCTGATGGCCATTATTTGACTTTTATGCTATAAAAATCTAATGGTGTATTGATTCAAAAGTTATTTGATAAATTTGGTATACATTATTTTACATTTACATTTGAAATATTATCAGTGGCAAGTTGTAATAAAAATGAGAAAATATTTTTTTCAGCCCGAGACAGTCGATGCATACAGTGAGAATTTAATCTGGACTCACTCTTGTCAATCTTAAAAAGGAAAGCATGAGGTAAAAGCTTTTCCATCAGCGCAACTGAATACAAAACTTGTGTGAAATTTTAGACTGTGTTTGTGTGACATGTGGCAACTCCCATTAAAACGTCCGAGATCAAAACAGTATGTTCCCAATCTATTTTTTGGCTGCATTGCATGTGTGTGTTTTTTGTTTGGTTTTTTACTGAGTCACTGATCACAATAAAGCCATTTCCTTCACATCACATAACCATCTTTTTTTCTCATAACCCTTTAAAAAAAGTTGTGCCTCACCACTGAAGATTTTTAAATTGATATTAAAATGTGATTTAAACAAAAGTAGTACAGAACTAATGTACTAAAACATAGTTGTTTTTATAGCTGATAAAACAATACTGTACCTTTTATCCATTCATGATACATTTAAAAATAATGATTGAAGATACTTTCTTACTAGTTTACAAAAACTGCCAATACATTATTAAATAAGTACTGTTATTTTATTATGCTGTATATATTTAATATATGTATATAGGATTATGTTCTAAATCTACATTTTCAGCTCTCTCAACAGGACATTGAAAGTTAGAGGTTATTTAAATTTTTGACTCAAACCTGTTTAAATAGCTATAAATACTAAGTTTAGCAATATAAACATCTAATCATCACAAAAAAAAGGATTGGATAAGTTATACTTTTTAACCTTTTAAAAAACTGGTAATCATATGATAAACAAGGGTTAGGAGACTCAAATTTTTTTTATGGGGGTTTTGTTATTAGTTTATGCATCTAGCAAGAAAGTATCAGCTATTATTGAATAATGTGAAAATTGCGGCTTCCCCAGAGTGAGACCGCAATCACCAATTATACGTGCCTCCTCGATACGCCTTCTCTGTGGAGAGAAACAAGAACACCCAGAATTAGAAACAACACTTTCTATCACACTCATATTTATTATTTATATTGCTGCAGCTAAATAACTAATATCCCCCTGTTAAGTGACTAATCTATTGTGCATAGTATTGCACAAAGAAAATAAGAATAGGGGGAAAATTGGAAGATTTTAAATAAATCCATTAATATGGACTATATAGATGGAATACCTTCTATCTACCTACACTTCTTTCACTATTTCATGGAGAATTGTCATTTAAATTCAACAAAATTTCAATGTTTATTTTATATGGGAAACAACCTGTAGAACCAATTCAAGTGTTTTAAATATTCAGTCAAATTAGCTCTGAACAAAGAAAAAAAGATTTAATTGTTTTTATTGTCACACATAGCACACCAAATATTAACATTGAATTACAAAAAATATGATATCCTAAGTTACTTTCATCCTATAAGTCCTATAGTGATTAGCCATTAAAAAATAATCAAGTATGTACAATTAAAATAAAAAATTAACTTTTCAAAACAAAAACAAAATATTTGTCATTATTAAATACTTATAAAATCAAACACAATTAATTTCCACATAAAAAGCAATTTGTAAAATATATTTTGACAGTAGCTATGTACATTTTGAGTGCAACAGTTTGTGGAAAAGTACAAAAGCTGCGCCAACAGACCAGCACATTAACTGAGATAAACACATTTTGTTCCACATAAACACAAATAAACATAAGATGCTGCAGCATAAATATTCAAAGCAACAGAAAAATCTGCAATTTTTAAAATATTACAATTACTCTCGATATTTTCTTAAGTCAAGAAAAGAACTTCCTTCTATAGCAAAGATTCTCCATTTGACTTAATAGCCCCACATTTCTGAGATTGTTTCTATGGTTTTAAATGATACAATTTTGTTCATAAATTAATAACTGTTTTATAAAATATAATAAATTATGATTCATTAGAATTGAATATGAGTGTTCAACTGATACTAGCTTTAATTAAATACTATTATGGTATGTTTACCAAAGGCTAAAAATTCATTCTAGATGTAATGCCTCTTTACTTAGATTTTAATAAGAAAAGTCTGAATATTTAACATTTTCAATACTCCTAAATAAGTATGTATAATAATAAAAATAGTAACCCACTTTTGTGACCACATGGTCTAAGGCACTACTCTTGCAGTAGACTAGATTTCCGATGACAGTGAGACCGAGGTTATAATCTTGGTCAGGTATACTGAGGGTGGCTTTTCCAAAATAGTTTTCCACTCTCCCACCATGCAAATGTTGGTATACTTCATATAAATTTAACATTCATCCATAAAACTATTAATGTAATTAGTGCATAAGAATGTACCCATACAAATAGTAAGATACAGTGCTAAAAATATGCTTGTATTTGCTTAATGACAGACATGTCTACAAAACAATGTCATCTTACAACTATTTTTACTGATAGCTATTTTCTGTCAATATATTCTGTTCAATAGTCTCTGATTCTGTTTTGCTATGAAGGAAGGTTTTTTCGTTGTATAATATTGACAAATTTTATTGTGATGACAATCAGCAGTTTTTAGGAAGCATGTTAGCGGAATGGAATGTTAAACAAGTAAGGTGCTCACATGCGTTTTTACCTTACATATCCCCCAAACTTCCACTCCTCTTCATTCTTGTTAGTCGCTGTATGATATGTTTTTAAATTTCTGCTACATGTAGTTCTGCGTTTGCATTAGTACCGGCATTTGTCAAAATAAACTATTATGTAAACTTGTATAGAATACATATTTAAATTGATTTTGATTGTGTTGTAAGACAGTTAATAAACATTGACTAAACATAAATATTTAATAAGGGGTACTTTGGTAATTAAAATTTATTCAAACAACAGAAAAATATTTAAGCATAAAATGTTTAATGTTTATAACTGGTTTTTAAATTTTTGATATGCATTTTATGGGTTTTTTAATATGTAATATATTTAGTTAAAGGAAAAAACTGTACAATATGTTTAATCATGTAAAATATTTCAAAGATAGCATTGAACAAACATTTTCATGTTTCATGCTAACTATTAAAAATAAACTTATTTGGAGGGTTAAATAAAATTATACTGAAACAAATTATATATGTCTTTATGTTAATAATAATGTTTATTTAGAAAACTGCTGTATTAATTTAATATTTTCTAATATTGTTTCAAGTATCTTAAATTCTTGACTAAATATATTTAAGGTTTGTATTTATTTTATAACATAGAATTTAATACATATTTAATTAGTATTTCAATATAAGTTAAGCTTAAATACACTTGCTATACTTGGTCTTTAAGGACTTTAAGAATATTATGTTTTGTGATTAAAATTCTACCTACTTAATATGTTTGGGCTACTGGCTTCTGGAATTTCCTATCTACAGTATTTTGAAACATTCTTAGTATGCCTGATGAACATATGATTGCAATCCTTGAACAGGATTAAAAACACAACCTGGAGATTGTAAGAGGTGACTGGTCATCACTAAAGACCTTGTCTTAATGTTCTTGGTTGTAGAAAGATTCCAATTTAACTTTTGAGGTATAATATATGGTAATTTTAATTTTTAGTAAACCCATCTTATGCACATTTGGTTAAAAAAAGGTGTTGCTAATGTTTTATTTTTTACTAAAATAATACAAATGAATGTAAATTAAATTAAGACAAACATTTTTATTTCATAGTATAAAAAGCTTGTGTTTGATGTACTATTATTTCAAAGACTAAGTTGCATTAATTTGAATCAAGCTCATATTTTATATTATTTGTTTATATTGTAATAATGTCAGTGGCTACCTGATACATTGGTACGTCTACGAACAAGTCCTGTGTTTGAATTTTGTGTCACGCTATCATATTTCAACTATATTTGAAATTTATGATTTGTGGAAGGTCATTTGTTCTAGCTATGATCAGCAGCATATGCAGAATTGCAAAGTAGGGGGAGGGGGTCTCAAAGGATTTAGAGGGGGAGTCACCCCCAACCGCCGGAGGTAAATTTTGTTACCATTATATTCACCTAAAAATTGTCTTGGAAAGTTTTTTTAATGGTATTTGTTGACTTGATAATTTACATTTTTACTATTATAAACGTGTCATTAACATTTAAGAATTTAACAAAATAATAAATAAGTAAGCTTAGTTAAAAGTTGACTAACTGTTGCATAGGCCAACCATCACAAAAAATCCCTGATTATTTACTAAAGCCATTGTAAAATATCGGAAGATTACTAATTCAACGCTCAACAATGAATTAAACAAAACTGCAATCTTTTGCAATGTACTGTTGAGAATAAATAAGAAAAAAACTGTTGAGTGCTGTAAACATTGATGCTACACAGAAACATTGGCAATGAAAGAGGGGTAAAGTGTTAATCCCACTGACCAAAGAATAGTATTTTCAGAGCTTGAAGATATCCCACTTACTTTCCATGAAAGATAGTCCGCTCCTATGAAATAAATACTTTTGGTGATTAATTTAGAGATTAATTCTAATCATCTTATATTTTCTCTTAAGATCTCTGTGGATCTCAAGGCATCCCCTCAAACCCGCTCCCAAACCCCCCATCCCCACCCTCATGGGTACACTACTAGCTATGATTAATTTTCTATAAGTCTTATGTTGTGAATGTTTGATAATTGTGTTGTAGAATATTGACACAATATAAACTGAAAATTGTATACAAATTTATTTTTACAAGCAATATTTAAAACAAACATTAGAAATTATATATATTGTAAATAGCCTCATGCACTTTAGTTGCACAAAATATAAGAGGCTTTGAAATTATGACATCCAAATCTCTTTTCTTTCTTTTTTCTTTCTCCCTTGGAAAACTCAAAAATGATTAGTTCACAACACTTGAAGTAAGGTTTAATATACGCCTCATGTTGAGCCTCAAACGTGACAGAAACTAAAAAAAACTATTTTCTGTTATGTTTTGTGTGTATTGGTGTACCTACAGTCACTCACCACTGAAGCTGAGAGATGGACCATGGACCTGTTATCATTTCATTCTAGACTACCACTTGACTAATATTCAAGTGCTAGCTAATTTTGGGGAGTAAAACATTTTCTAACGATGCAACAGAAATATAAGAGATGTGATGTGATAGCAAGACATAATTTAAAATCAACTTATTCAAAAGTTTCTTTAATGCTATTCATTGTCTAATCAGTTGGTTTCAAGTTGTGATGGACAACAATAGGCTATGTTAGCAATCATTAAATTTTTCTGAATTTTAGTTTCATATAACATATTATAAACTGAATATTATTACATGAATATGAAATTAGCCTACCGAAGCTTGTTATAGTTTTATTAATTGGTAGAGGAAAAACTCACATACCGGTAAGTGTTGAATATATTTTCTCATAATATTATAAATTTAATCTTTAAACTAGGTGATATATTGCAAAGGTTTGATTAACATGTCGTCTCCCTCTTCCTACCAGGAGGCCACATAGACTTCAATATATGTTACTTCTTATTTATTTTTTACATCTCTTATATTTGTTGTATTCTAAAATAATGGTGATGGTTGGGGGGGTGTTGGTTTCATTCAAGGTTGAACTATGGCAAGCAAAGCAGGCACATACCTTTCATCCAGAGTTTGTTTTCTGGACTGATACTGTATAGTGACACGGCAGCAGATGGAGGGGCGGTGAATGTCCAGATGTTGATGTGATGTCAGAGGGAGAGGGTGAGGAATGAGGGGGAGGGGAAATAAACACATAATTAAAACAATGTATTGTTTAAAAACATTTACAATGGGTGCTCAAAAAGTTACATCTTCACTTGGAAGTCAGATGAGAATGTTTTAGGCAGTTTAAAATATATAGCTATTAAAATTTAGGACCTTATGTTTATTATGAATGCCTAGTTACTTTTATTATGACAAACTTCTGCTTATTAATGTTTTACTTGAATTTATCTTACATATAAGTAGGGAAATTCATTTTTAACGACACTATGTGGAAAATCAATGGCCACTTTAATAAATATTCATCATTTAGGTTGCACATGTTTTGAACACCCATTATAAATGTTTGAAAAATCACACTGTAAAGATTCTACTACTTTTTAGACCAAAAATCTATTCATCATGTTCTACAAAGCTCATACTTGAGAAATAATATATTTTAATAGCACTTATTAAATCAGAATACTTTGAAAATATACATGTTAATACGATTAAATATATTTGAAAATAAATATAAATAGAGGTTCAGATTATCTTTCAATACCACCTGACACAGAGCTATCTCAAAGTTTCAAATAATATTTTCCTGTTTTTATCCAGATGACAATAATTCCTGTACCAATATACATAATGTACCTACTTATAAGTTCCTGTAACCATCCTAAAAATACTTTGATGCTTATGAATAGGAATAAACTAAGCATGGCTTTTACAATAAAAAGAAAGGAATACGGCTCACACTTTACACTGCTGCCACTGGATACAATGGTAATGGCTGCCTCATGAAGCAGATCGGTCACTACCGAGCAATCTCTTGACCTCGATTTTGTCTTATTAGAACTCTTCAGAAGGGAATGTGAGAAACACATTGCAAATTATTGAAATAAGAGACATAAAATAAAAAAAGAACATTTTATGAATTAGCGTTTTGCATTTTACACTCTTCCTCGAAGAGGTCTAGTAGAGTGAAACATTTGTTAAGGTATTGAGTTGGAGTATAGTAGTTGGGCGGTGCTCTTCAAGAGGCAGCAGTGTAAAGTGTGAACTGTGTCCCTCTTTTAGTTATAGAAGCCAAGCTTTAAGCTTTATCCTTCTTTTCCACTGTACTTTCTTCTATGTACAATCTTGTGGCGATAGTATCTTGTCACATTTAGAAAGTAAGAATGTAAACTGTATAGTTGTGGAATAACTCAAAACAATATTGATAAAAGGTCACTATATTTTTCTTACAACTTTCTATATTCACAAAATCCTTAAAACAGTAAATTGACAGCTAAATAACATAATTTTAAGGGTATGAAACATTAAACTAGCTGTAGCAGCATTCATAACTGAAATGAGTTTCAATAATTAGCTATGGGAAAAGTGCTGAAAGTTTCACCTTCTTGCTCAGGAAACCCCCACTTGTAATTTTGCAGAAAATACTCACCTCACCTCATCGTCCGCCATGTTGGATGTTTTGTCTCACTGCTGCAACAAACAATCAAAATCAATATGCATTTTCAATAAAAGATAGATGACAGCATAAAATATTTAGAATGGTTTTATGTTTTTACATTTTTGTTATTTAATAATAAATTTTAAAATAAAAAAATCAATATTTTTAAGGATTTCTTCAGAGAAAACACTTTTGTAAAGCAGCAAAGAATGGGCCAGGACCACTGATATATATAGTCTATAGGTATCATGCGACACCCAACCTTTGCTTGAATTTAAGTGGGTACAAAATACATTATGTATTCACTTAAATTATTTTATATGAATTATATATTTATGTAAACTTTGGTATCAATTTTTTTTTTTTGTATGTCCAAAAAACTGACCATGAGCTATGCTCTCTAAATAGCTTCTTGAGACACCCATTGCTCAATTATTTGACCGAGGAGGGCCATCATCATTTCTTAAGAAACCTCGCCCAATACCAGGAATTGTGAGATAAGGATAATAAAATAAAGCCACGTTCAAGTAAATGACTGTAATAACAACCTGGTATAGAACCAAGGTCATCTACATTTGCAAACAACTGCCATAACCACTCTCGCTTGTAGACTGATAACGGTGTTGCATCGTTCTAAAGTAAAAATTTACCCACAGGAGGAGATATGAATATATTGGTTTATGTTCATTTTATTATTTTTATTTTTTTTATTTTCATACGTTCTACTACCATTAACAAACTATATATTTATAATAACAGTGTAATGAGGGTGAATAGTGCCAGCACAATCTGTCAATGATTTAAACTCTGTAAGCCACAGAAACAACATAATGAGGGTGAATAAGACCAGCACAATCTGTCAATGATTTAAACTCTGTAAGCCGCAGAAACAACATAATGAGGGTGAATAGGGTCAGCACAATCTGTCAATGATTTAAACTCTGTAAGCCGCAGAAACAACATAATGAGGGTGAATAGGGCCAGCACAATCTGTCAATGATTTAACCTCTGTAAGCCGCAGAAACAACATAATGAGGGTGAATAGGGTCAGCACAATCTGTCAATGATTTAAACTCTGTAAGCCACAGAAACAACATAATGAGGGTGAATAGGGCCAGCACAATCTGTCAATGATTTAAACTCTGTAAGCCGCAGAAACAACATAATGAGGGTGAATAGGACCAGCACAATCTGTCAATGTGAAACAACATAATGAGGGTGAATAGGGTCAGCACAATCTGTCAATGATTTAAACTCTGTAAGCCGCAGAAACAACATAATGAGGGTAAATAGTACCAACACAAATATTATGAGAAAGTTGAATTTTTTAAGTTCAATCTGTTTACAATTTAAATTATCATAGTTACAGAACCAGATCCAACCCCCCAGTAGTATGTCTGCCTACTGAGCTAAGGGTCCCGGGTTCGATTCCCGGCATGCCCGAAAAAATTATCATCAGTGAAATATGGGTCTACCTTTTCACATTGAACAACTAACAGCCGTGGATTGGATGTTGTGCCTGTCATAGCCTTAAGTTAGAATATGAAGCTACGACAGTCCTAGCAAGCGAGTAGTGAAAAATAAACGACTTGAATTAAAAAAAACTGACCCAGCCCATAAGATGGAAACAGTAATGGATGTAAAATAAAGTTACAGAACCAGAAGGACCCACACAGGTGAGCATGTGGGATAAAATGTCAGGCTCTGGTTTGCCGCTGGTGGGGAGGTCGGGGCTAGAATCTTAGCCGGGTGTACATGGGATAATTTTACTAAATCGTTTCCAGCTCTCCTTCCACACAAATGTGGACACATTTTCTCTAAATTATATCTTGCTTATCCCTACCCTATTAATGTAATTTAATAAGTAAAACTCAAATTTGTCATAAGAAATGGAGTGAAAGAAACAGTAAGAAATGTGTGAATATTCTACAAGTGAGCTCATGAAAAGTTATGAGGATGAAGTGCACCAGCATTCGAGCAGAGCTATTGTACAGGTCATATAACTTGAGTTGGCAAGGCGAGTCGAACATGACGGGGCGGGCGGAGCAACAGAAATAGATGAAACGGTGTCGGGACCTGAAAATAAACGCTGCGCGCTCGTTCCCTCGGAGGCTAGGGGTAAAGAGGGGAGGGGGCCGGGCCAGGCCAAATTTGGTGTGCTACCTCCCCTTCCTCCTCTCTAAGGATAACCCGATATCTCGAGATCCCCGCGAGAGGACTCAGCGCAACATCTGGACGACGGATGATTGTTGTTATCTTTCATTTTATGTCAGTCCAGGTGTTCTACTTGGGTGTTCTGTTCTAGATGTGCTGCCCTACGTTGAGTTGGTTTGCGAGTCGTGTGGATTTCGTTTGGAAAGTGCACGTTAACATTAGCAGCGTTAGCGATAAAGATTTTTTTTTTTAAGAAGTTCGTATTTCGATTCGTTAACGAATCCACTGGGTAGGAAATGGGGCTCATATTTGATCTTTAATATTATAATTCTTGAAGAAAGTTCGGGTATATTTCCTTAACAACTTTATCATCCTGTTTCCTTAAATTACATAATCGATCAGTACAATACTTTTTTTATTTATTCAGCACAAGGCACAGTGGAGCATTTAATAACTAATGATACGACCGGCTTAGGTGGCCGCGGTTCTAACGCGCTACTATAATTATTATTAGCACCGCGTCTTACTACCCGTTCGGGTTATACGCACTTACGCTAATGTGTAATGTTAGGGCGATTGTGAGATGAAATGGAGGACCTACAGTTTAACTTGGGATCCGAACCACGGTGGAGGCCTGGCATTCCCCACATTCACAGGATGTCTTGTCAGAGGTGAAGGAAGGGTTTGGTAATCAGATAAATCTTTGCCGGGACTGAGGATTGAACCCCGGCCGCCAGCACAGAAGTCTGACACCTTACCCCTAGACCACCAGGTCACCCCTAACGCGCTACTCTCGGCTAGACTGCCGCCAAAGACGTGAAGATCGAGGCTCGATCCCGGTCGGGTGTATTTAGGGTGGTTTTTAACTACACTTTCGCGTAAATGCGGGTCCATTTCATCTCAATTAAACCCTTCTAATTCCTAAACCACTAGTGTAATTAGTACATATGCGTATAATCCAAACGGGTAGTAAGACCTGGCGCTAAAAAAAACTATATGGTACGGATTACAAGAGTAATTTGCATGGAGATGGTGTGGGAAAACCACAGTTATGAATCACGTGTTAAAAACCCCAACTAATGAGTACATCCATCCAAGGGGTTCGAACCTCTTCCCCCTTCATCACTGTTTGGCCAGTGTTGAGAACTCGACGTCTCAGATCACGTGACAACACGTGTAAAGATAAATAGAGAGAAATTTGCCCACATTAACAAGGATTTCATTTTGTTTATTTGAGGTATTTCACGTGCACTTTCTGAACCGACTAATTATATAATCACACGAGAATGTCTATAAGCCTAGGCAAAGGCCTACTTACCAATATTACCGGTTAAGGTTTTCACACACCTTACAGGGATATTTTTTCTTATGCATACCACAATTAATGACATAGGACCGATGGCTTTTTAACCCTCCGAAGGAAGTCGTACTACTAGTTTTTATCGCTCAAGTAAAGTCGGTTGACTTCGGATGGGTTTGAACCTACGACCATCGTTTCCTGAGGTGAGCACTTAACCCCAAGACCACCCAGGTCGACATTTCAGTAGGGAGAGAGACTTGAAATAGGTGTAAAATTACCACCAGTCCCCCCGGTAGGGATTTAAACCCCGGCCAACTCCTCAACGGTTAACTAAATGTAAACACTTTGGTGTTTAAATGCCCCAGGCTTGTTTTGAATGCTAGGGTTAACAAACCAGACATTTCCGTGCGGGCCTATTTCTAGATATCAATATCAAAAATGTAGATTTGAGAAGGGTAGTTTGCTCATCGTAGTAGCACATATTTTCATGCGCGACAATGTAAACAGTTGGTTAGGGGCAAGGTAGAAGTATTTCTATTTCAGTGGCGACAGACAAGGTGCCACATAATATAAATGAACTGTTTATATTTGGTATCTGTGGAAAAACCTCTAGCGAACACACCAGACGAGTCAAACCATAGTGATCCGCTTTGGTGGTCGAATGATCTAAAGGAAAGTTTACAAACTCACGGCTTACGCACAGTATCTGGCCCGCGAGACACATCTGACTGATCCGTTTGCTTGCAACACTTTAAATTACTGTCCGACCCCTAGTCTCTTGAAAGAGTTCCCCGTCTATTTCTTCTTGTTTCAAGGTAAAAGTTCAGTGAGCCCTTCGCAGTTTTTCTGGGTGTTTGAACTCGTCTCTTTTTTAGTGAGTTTTATAGTTTTTCGATGTAAAAGGTATTTATAATAATGTTAAAATTAATTGAAAGCTACCCACAAACATGAACCGCCATCTTCAGGCAACATATTTCCCTCTTCTCACTGTTAAGTGTTAGTATTCTCTTGGTTCTCCGCCCCTACAGTGTGTCCAAAGTACTAGTGGGCCCAAGTGAATGAGAATTGAACCTGGGCCAGCGAAGTACTCAAATCAATATTAGCTAAATTGAGAAAATAAAAACTCAAAAAAATCAAGGACCCGCTTCGGTGGCCGCATACTTTAACGCGCTACTCTCACGGTAGACTAAACTGCCGATGACGAGGAGATCGAGGTTCGAGTCTCGCTCGGGTGTGCTGAGGGTGGTTTTTTCAAAATTGTTTTCCACGCAAATGTGGGTACACTTCACAGAAATATAACCCTCCTACACGCCTAAAACCACTAGCGTAGTTAGTACGTAAGTGTAAAGCCCGAACGGGTAGTAAGACTCGGTGCTAAAAATAATAATAATAAAAACAATCAAGGACTTAAGATGATAGAATCATAAAGCACCCTCTAAAACAGTTCTAAAGGGATTTTTTATTCAATGTATATACAATACTGTAAAATATTTTACTTAAGTCTCATCCTATTTACTTGCCTTCAACCACAATTATTATAATAAATTAATCTTTTCTCAGTAAACATTTTAGAATCTATTATTATTTTACTGAATATACCTAAATGTATTGTTTATTATTGTAATACTAATTAACTTTACGCAACTTTCATTATAATCTCAAAGTACTTTCTTATTATTTATTTGCTATTGTTATTATTTTTACTTGTTTAAATATTTTACTCTCACATTTATTGATGAAATGTATTCATCAACATTATAACACATATTTCAATTATAAATATAACTTATGTTTTCACAGTAAACCTTTTAGAATATATAATATTATTTCCCTGAACATATCCACATATCTTGTTTATTATTATAATACTAATTAATTTTCCTCAATTTTCCTTTTTATTTCAAAGGAACTTTCTCATTATTTATGTATTTTTTTATTTTGTTTTTCTCTAATGTTTAATTGATAAAATGTATTCATCAATTTTATCACACATATTTCGAAATTATCTTATCTGTAACATTGTACTGGTACTGCTGTCTTTTATGTTTTGTTTATTTGCTTTCTTTTTTTTACTTTTTTTTACAAGATAAAATATTCATAATGTCTTTTAAAATTTAAATCCATGTAAAATTTCAATTATTTTAAATTCATAGTCCTATGAGTGAGCTCTTAGGATAATGTAATTAATTATCAAATATCAATAAAAAATATTCACACTTATTTTAATATATCCCATCAAATAACTAGTGTAGATGCCCAACGGCGGGCACAAGAAATAAACGCGAGGTTCATCTCTTCGCGTTTGACAGTGACGGGGCTAGAATCCCAAACGGATCTACTGAAGGTAATTTTCCTAAATAGTTTCTTACCCTACCCCCATACAGACGCGGTTACATCATCTCTTGGTTCTGCCGTACTCACCCCTCACCTACTAGCATAGTTAAAATGTGTATAGTCCAGACAGTTTTTTTAAAATCACCGCGTCTTATTACCTTTTCTGGCTATACGCATAATGTGTACTAATTAGACTGATAAGCTAAGGGTGAGAAAGGTTTGGTTTAGAGGAAGTGTACCCGCTTTTGTCTGGAGGGAAAGTGGAAACCCAGTTTGGAAAACCACCTTACCGAGAGTCGAGCCCGGATCTCCCTTTTATCTACAGTCTTGTCTCACACTTGACTGACGCCTTAGACTATGCAGCCACCGAAGTAGGTCCAGACAGTTATTTAGATGTGGTACAGGAAAAATAAAACTAAGTAAACCTATTTATAAAGGTTATGGCCCACAACAGTCTCCGGGTTTGGGAATATGGCCTTTCTACATATGTGAGTTTGAGATAAAATTGTGCGAATACATAGTTTTCATTTTCGAAATGAATCTGAATCTTGGTGAATCGAATCCAAATAGAATATCATGACTAAAATAAATTTCGAGTCAAATCTTAATCAAATCTCATACTTAAAAAAATAATCTTCTAGTCGAGTCCGAATTGAATCTAATTCTAATTTTATTTTATAGAATCGACTCCTAGACGAATTCCCTTTTTTGAAAAAATGGGATAGAAAATATTATTTTAAAAATAGGCTTGGATCTGAATCGAACAATTTATTTTATACTTACTATGATAATGTTTTAAATCGAATCAGTGTTGAATATTTTACTATATTATGTTACCGAATCCAATTAAATGCAATATTTCTAAAAATGTCAATAAATATAAAAAATGTTTGGACACCAAATTTTTAGGATATAAGATATGTACAGTACTGTGACAAACAACTGTCCCACACGTAATCCCTTTACGACCTGCAACTCAAGCTAATTTCTTTAGTCACTCTACCACGCAAATGGTTTCCGGACTGATTTTATTAATTTGTTAAGTGTGAATGAATTACTATAGATTCGAAATTTAGGTAAAACCATCGAATCCGAAGCTAATTTTTGTTTGATTTCGAATCTAGTCCGAATTTTCCAATATTAAGATTTAAAACTCGAATCTTAGTAAGATTCGAATTTGAATTCGAAATTTCGAAGGTTCGCTCAGGCTAAGTTTGAGACCACTTGCTTAAGGCATCTTTCCAACAATAGACTATATTGACTATGACTGGGAGATCGTAGCTGGAACTCTGGTTGTGTGTACTGAGGGTGGTTTTTTTTAGCAAATGGCTTCTATCTCAATGTTGGCCTCTTGCGTTGAGTTCAAAATTAGGTTCATATTTTTTTCTTTCCCCCTCCCCCCACGTCTAAATACTTGCTTAGTTTGTACGCATATGCACTAATTACGCCAATGAAAATTTAAAATAAATGCATCCACATTTGCGCGTAGGTAAATTGTAAAACTATTCAGGGAAAAAACTTCAGTACATCTGACCAGGATTCGAACCCTGATCTTCCTATCATCGGCAGTCTATTGCGAAAGTGACACCTTAGAGCATGCGGCCACTGAAGCGGGTAAGTTTATCTCTTACTTTTGTCTATGGTCCAAAGTTTGATTCTTGATAAAATGTTCCCCTGGCTGGTTCACCACATTTCTTGCACTTGTCATTGAAGGGTCACCCTAGTTTAGCACTTTTATTTTCAAATCAAGCAACAAAGAGTCTTCTCACTAAGGATTAGGCAGGATATAAAGCTGCGTCCCCACTGAGTCGACATTGTTGATTGACGAGCGTATTGCCGTATCTTCTCCCACTGGTTCGACATTGTCGATCGATGAGTGTACTGGCTTCTCTTCTCCCCACTGAGTCGACATTGTCGATCGACGAGCGTGTTGGCTTCTCTTCTCCCACTGGTTCGACATTGCCGATCGATGAGTGTATTGGCTTCTCTTCTCCCACTGGTTCGACATTGTCGATCGATGAGTGTATTGGCTTCTCTTCTCCCCACTGAGTCGACATTGTCGATCGACGAGCGTATTGGCTTCTCTTCTCCCACTGGTTCGACATTGCCGATCGACGAGCGTATTGGCTTCTCTTCTCCCCACTGAGTCGACATTGCCGATCGACGAGCGTATTGGCTTCTCTTCTCCCCACTGAGTCGACATTGCCGATTGACGAGCGTATTGGCTTCTCTTCTCCCACTGGTTCGACATTGCCGATCGACGAGCGTATTGGCTTCTCTTCTCCCCACTGAGTCGACATTGCCGATCGACGAGCGTATTGGCTTCTCTTCTCCCCACTGAGTCGACATTGCCGATTGACGAGCGTATTGGCTTCTCTTCTCCCACTGGTTCGACATTGCCGATCGACGAGCGTATTGGCTTCTCTTCTCCCCACTGAGTCGACATTGCCGATCGACGAGCGTATTGGCTTCTCTTCTCCCCACTGAGTCGACATTGCCGATTGACGAGCGTATTGGCTTCTCTTCTCCCACTGGTTCGACATTGCCGATCGACGAGCGTATTGGCTTCTCTTCTCCCCACTGAGTCGACATTGTCGATCGACGAGCGTATTGGCTTCTCTTCTCCCCACTGAGTCGACGTTGCCGATCGACGAGCGTATTGGCTTCTCTTCTCCCCACTGAGTCGACATTGCCGATTGACGAGCGTATTGGCTTCTCTTCTCCCACTGGTTCGACATTGCCGATTGACGAGCGTATTGGCTTCTCTTCTCCCCACTGAGTCGACATTGTCGATCGACGAGCGTATTGGCGTCTCTTCTCCCCACTGAGTCGACGTTGCCGATCGACGAGCGTATTGGCTTCTCTTCTCCCCACTGAGTCGACATTGCCGATTGACGAGCGTATTGGCTTCTCTTCTCCCCACTGAGTCGACATTGCCGATTGACGAGCGTATTGCCTTATCTTCTCCCCATTGAGTCGACATTGTCGATCGACGAGCGTATTGGCTTCTCTTCTCTCCAATGAGTCGACAAACGAGCCAGTCGAAAGAAAAATGTTTGACGAGGACTAAGTGCTTACTACTTGTACCGTATTCCCTATTGTCAATTCCAAAAAAATAAAATCATCGTATTATAAAAGATTTGGTATACGTTCACGTTTTCAAGGTAGAAGTAGATGTATTGGTAATGGTTTGATTGAAGATTTAAAACAAGATTATGTCGATGTTTTTAAGCTTGAATACAGATTTAACGGTGGTTTCAGAAATATTTTTCGGATGTCCTAAAGTGAATTTGGAAATTTATTGCAAATAATTGAATCAAAGATACGTAAAAAAGGAATCCAGACAAGCGGTTCCCACGTAGTAACGTCTTTCTTTGGCTTAAAACTACTTTACGACCAGAAATTCTATCATTCGCTAATGTACCTCTTCAAAATTTCAAAACAAATAATTTATTTGTGCCATCAAGGCATCTTACCTTTTATTTATGTCTTAATTATCTTTACTCATAGCGTTCCACAACTATGTGTGAGACCAATAAAATTCAATAAAAGAAAGCACCTTTAGGTTATTACACTCCATTAAAAAATATGCAAATATAATTTTAAAAAACAACTCTACCCTAAGATGGTTGAATGTTGTTTGAGAGCTTAAACACATTCGAACCACTAGAGTCGACACGACCTCGATTAATTTTTACCGACAGTAGATGGGAAATCAATCGAGATTTCAATTTACATTTTTTGTCGATCGACAAATTCAATTGAAGCGTCTCCAATGAGTCTACATTGTCGATCAACAATATCGACTCACAATGAACGCGGCTTTAGATATGAGATTACGCTTGAGATAGAAAACCAATAAAATTGCTGTTTTTGGTATTCTTCACTTGATAACGGAGAAATTTGGATAATTGAAATAGGTTTTTTATTTTAAAATATTTATTTTTAGTTTTTGTGTTTGTGTTTGTATTTTATCGCAATCTCTAGGAGAAAGGAATGATTGTGATCGTAGAAAGGTAATCTAATTTTATATTTTTATGGATGTCAACGTTTCATAACCTCTATAAAAATGTTTTTGCAATTAGGTCTATTTGTCTTAACTCGGCCTAGAGCCGAAACCAATTTACTGATTGGGCTAAAACTTGGTATTTGTAGGGTTTTTATAAATGCCTCAGAGGTTATTTTAAAAATTATCTATCTAACCCTAAAATTAACCCTTACGTTAGTGATAAAATTATTTTTCTTAATTCATATAATATAGGCAATCTTTTTTTTACATTACAAACAAAATGGTGCATATTATTTTTTCCAAAAAATTACTTGGAGGATACCGTACATAGGCGGATACCTCCAATTTTGATAATATCTTCACAACTGTTTGAAATACTAAATAGTTTATCTTTGAAAAGATGTAGGAGTGTTAAATATAAAGCATTTTTATTATAAATATTTTTTTTTTAATTTTTTTTTTTTTTTGCAAATACATTTTTAAAGAGCTTTGGTAGATAGGGAGTTAAAAATAAACAAAGCAAATAATATTTTTATGTATACGCTCTTTGGTGAAATGCGATGTTATTTTTACGCATTATGTTTCTATATTAATGATTATTATTGTACTGTTTTGTTTGACATTTTTAATTTCTTATATTTATTTATTGCCATAATAATTGTTTGGGATTATTTTTCCTTCATTATTTACGTCTTTTTAAAACAGTTTTTGCTACAGGGGCACAGAAAAGGTACCTCCCAGTTTCTAAGCTATAATCAAATGGATCCATTTTTGGGTAAAGAAGCTATACAGTCTTTGGGGTGCGTCTTACAATTTTTATTTTTTATTTGAGAAATTTAACGTGCACTTTCTGAATGACTAATAATATCAGTACAAGACCTATAGACTAAATTAAATCTGGAACAGAATTAACATCCAGTCCCCAGCCGTAAATGCATCACTGTGAAAGGTAAAACCCACATTTCACCAAGAGTAAATGTTTTAGCCATGCCGGGAACTGAACTCAGGACCCTTATAGCTCAGTAGGCAGACACGCTACCGACTGAACTAAGGTAAAGGATTACCATTTATTTAAAATAAGATAAAATAGTTTATTTGGCTTCAATTCCGCTGTGTTCTAATGAAGACTCCAGATTATCACACTAGAATGCTACGTCTGGTTCAAACTGTATTTCCTATCTGTTACGGGTTATCCGGGTGGTGAGACAAGCTCCAAAGGTGGAGCTGTAGGGAAGGCGAGAAAAGTGCAATTTTTTGGTAGAATTTATAGCAAAACTTTTTTTTGGCCAAAATAAATCAAATATTGCTCCGGTAAACACAAAGAGTTTAATTTTCTTTACATAGTGTTATCAATAGTTGTTGAATCTCTTTCATGAGCATAGCGGAATTAGATGACAAACTTTTAAAATGAAGATAACACGTTATAATTAAATTTAAGGACACCCCTGACAAATATTCAAGAACTGTTGACGCCATCATACGAAAAAAATAAAAATTAAACTCTATGTTTCAATTATAAAATTCTGACATCTTATCTCAGTCGGTAGTGTGTCTGTCTGCTGAGATAAACTATTATTATTATTATTATTATTAGCACCGTGTCTTACTACCCGTTCGGGTTATACGCACTTACGCTAATGTGTAATGGTAGGGTGATTGTGAGATGAAATGGAGGACCTACAGTTTCCCGTGGAATCCGAACCACGGTGGAGGCCTGGCATTCCCCACATTCACAAGATGTCTTGTCGGAGGTGAAGGAAGGGTTTGGTAATCAGATAAATCTGTGCCGGGACCGAGGATTGAACCCCGGCCGCCAGCACAAAAGTCTTGACACTTTACCCCTAGACCGCCAGGTCACCCTGCTGAGATAAAGATTCCGAGTTTACTTTCTGTTATGACCGAGCAATTTATCATTGCTGGAATGTGGGATTCCCCTTCCAAGTGATGGATCAAAAGTCGAGGGATGTATGCGGTGTCAGTTTTAGATACACCCCTAGGTTATATTATAAGTCGTGTGCTGATTTAATCAATCGGTTCAGAAAGTGCGCGTTAAATAACTCAAATAAATGTAACAAAAATCTGCTCGAGAATTATTTTATTTATTTTTGCAAAAAAAAAAAACACTTTCAAAACACTTCCTCTACTCGCGTCCCCTGCATCCACAACTAAGAACGCATGTGCCCATATAAGTATTATAAGGCAGTTTCGAACGTAAATGTAGCTGTTTACTGTGGTTCTTGTCAATTATTAATTTTTAAATCATTATGTTTAAATCCATGAATACTATTGGATTTTTAAAGGAGCAGGGATGAGGAAGGTGTTTTGGTATTAATAAACCTACATTATCTTGGAAAAGAGATGGGAGAGTCAAAAATCATCCCTTAGTGCCTTCAGCGGTAATCCAGTCTGTTGTCAGTTTGACGCTTTGGACCATGTGACCATCCCGGTAAGAAGTTCAACTACAACACTAAAAGGCCCCTGGTTTGACTCCTTGTGGTGTTAGTGAAAATATTTGCTCTTTACATAATTGTTCGTCCTGCCATTCAATCAGTAAATATCTAAGCGCCAAGGCTGGGTGTGTATGTTCTTATCACTGCGTCTTAGTAACCATCCGGGCTATACGCATATGTACTAATTACACTAATGTGTTTGGAATAAGTAAGGATGCACTTAGAAGAAGTGTACTCACATTTGCACGGAGGGGTAATGGGAAGTTATTTAGGAAAAAATATAAATATGCAAGACAGAGATTCTAACCCCGATCTCCCCGTTATCAGTAGCCTAGTCTATTGCGAGAGTGACGCCATAAACCATTCGACCACCAAATCAGGTATGAGTGTGTAGCATTAGGTATATTTTACTATGTTGCATTAGTTTGTAGGTCGGGTAATATGAGTGCTTTCTAAGTGTACGAAAAAAAAAGTGTCAATAAAAAACAAATGCTCGATCGTAACAATTTTGATATATTTTTTTTACACTAAATCTCGAAAATCTTCTTACAATGGCTTCGAGTTGAATCGAGTCTGTGTTGGTTGTACAATGGGCTAAAAAGAAATGCAGACCACTTCCTGCCAAATTTGTATAGTAGTATAATAGCAAGATACGGGCAGGAAAGAATTGGTAGAAAATGCAAGCACAGGTTTTTTGCGGTCAACATTGATAACATCTTACTTTATTGTTAGTAGTATTTAATACTTACTTACTTTATAGCATTAGTAGCTAGAAATATCATTTCCGCACTTACAAAAGTACCCCACCTATCCCTATCTTGAGGTAACTCAATCCAGTCCACCTTATTACACCCTAACGCTCAGGTACCACTATTGTTTTTCAAGTAATATTTAATAGGGATTAATATTTTCTATAAAAAGTTACATTTGTAGATCACGTTAATTTTATGAAAATTATTTTTTAAGTGACTGTCATCAGTGCCAGGAAAGTTCCTATTTAAATTGGACTATTACTGTTGTATCGCATGCTAATGTCCAAAAGTAAACTATGCCGCGTTATCTATCACATCAACAAGTTTAGTCTAGTGTAATCTAGTCCTTGGTCTCTATTTCTCCTAGTAGTCATATTGTCGGCTCATAGCAAGGACCTTTTAGGCCAGTGTTTCTCAAAGTTCAGAGGATGGAGACCATCAAATGAAAGCTTTATGCATTGAGGTACCACCTGGAAATCGGTGTGTGTGGGGGAGGAGGGGGGGGGGGAGTATTATAGTGGCAAGGAAGGGAATTATACAGAAAAAAATACTATTCTTAGGCAATTATATTTTAGGACTATATACACAACACTGAAAAAATGTATTAAATTAAATTTTGAAAACAAATATAATATGGCCTAGTTACATTGAATTATTAAGTAATATGCCTAGTTGTTTGGTTATTTCTAACACTCTTAAAGCTAATATTTTTAAAAATAAATAATGGTCCTAATTTGTTGACTTTAAGCTGATACAAACTTCCTTTTCTCTATCACTTGTGTCTACCGAAGAAATAAATAGATCATCACGTCTTGCGTGGTTTTCCGATTGTTTTTATCAGCACCGCGCCTTACTACCTGTTCGGTTTATAGGCAGCTACACCTATTATTAATTATGATATCTTATTGGGGATGATGAAGACTGAATTTACAAGTAGTGTACCCACATTTGCGTGGAGGGAGATCAGAAAACTATTTAGGAAAAACCACCCTCAACACACCCGATCAGGATTCGTATCCCTATATTCCCCGTCATCGGTAGTCTAGCTTATTGCGATAGTTACGCCTTCAATCATGCAGTCACAGAAGCGGATTTGTTCCGATGTTCGCGTTCTAAACTAGCCCGTCCGGAAAAGTCAAGATACATCTAGCCATACTAGAATCTACAACTTTTATTCATATAAAAACTAGATACATCTAAAACACGTCAAAGACCTATCTACATCTATTTTTTATTCATCGGCTGGGTAGACTTACTAAGATAGTAATATAATGTTTCCTCAGTGTATTCCCACTCTGCTTCTTCATGAATGTGGATATATAGATTTATATATTATATAAATATATATATTTATTTAGAAGAAGTGTACCCACATATATACCTTCTTCATCTTCTACCCCCCTAGTATAAATATGTGTATAGCTTAGACGGGTAGTAAGACCAGTTGGTTGAAAAAACTAGTTGTGCTAAATTAAGATGTTTTTATGTAGTTAGACACAAGAATATAACACACTTTTTACTTTGTTCTACCACTAAAGTATCCAGGCTGGTCGGCTGTCCCAGATCACTATTTATATTGAGGTGAAGGTTGGACTTATAGGCGATTCATTAGATATGGTCTGGAGCCGTGGGGAGGATAGTTTAGGTATTTTACGCTCACACTAGTGGCCACGTGGTCAGGGCGTCAGACTCTTAATGTACTGAGTTGACGGTAAAGTGGGATGTTGATGCTTTAGTCTCAGCCACTGCACTGGTGTTGGTTTTACACACGGGATTTATCACTGTGGGTTTTTTCATTTCCTCTCAAAACTAGTTCGGGTGCATTTCCTTAAATTATCTTCCTTATCCTTTTCACATATATTAACCCGTTAAGTAGCTATTGAGTTAATACGTAGACAAAAAGAGCATGGTCTTATAATTCTTAGTGCTAAATGACTGAAAAAATAAGTACAACATATTTTAAATGCGAATATAATATTGTGTAATATAAATACATTAGTATTTTGATAGTAAGGACCATTTATAAAATACAAATCCACTATTTTATTAATATTGTTTTAGGAAAACTATTTGTTTTTAACTTATACGCACAAACTGTGTCTTCAAAAGCCGCTCAATGTCAGTTCAGATTTTTCACCCAAATTAAAAACGTAGATTGCAAATAATGAGTGACCACTAACGGGTGGATTTGGGGGGTGGGTTCAGTTGTGAAATAGTTGGTCGGTCCAAACTTATGTCACATTTTCTTACAATCGTCCTCTTCACACTTTATCCTTATCTTAATTAGCGTAAGTTGTGAAAAGTACGAATGGATGCTAATAAGTGTTACGCTATAAAAATGTATTATTATTATTATTGGTACTTAACCTAAATGAGGAACTAGCATCTAAAAGTTCATTTGTCGTGAACTTCAAATCTTTCATAACTCACCTGCTCTAACAGCAAGTAAAGATTACATTTTGACTTCAAAGTGTTTCGAACTAAAGTCTTTTAGATTTGGTAGAACATCATCTGAATCACACCACTTTGAAAATATTTCCCGATTCCGAGTCATACCAGTGACTCAAATTTTCTAAGTATCGGAAGGCCAGGGTTATGAGAGTGAACTGAATGCAACCTGGCCAGATGGAGGACGTTTGGCGCAATCAGGGATTATTTTAGTTGAAATACACCGGTCGTCTGGACCAGTTTGGTCATAAGGACGTTTGGCGCGGTTGTGAAAACACTTATTTATCCCACTTTGTGTAATTGTGTACCACCAACTCACGTTTTTATAGCCAGTATCTGTTCAATCGCCTGTGACTATGGATGTTGACCAAGTTATTACAATGAAGTGTGGCAACGTGTATTTTAAAATATTGTCGTGGATGGTTTCAAACTTTGTGAGCGCGTCACTTCTAACTAAAGGTGAAGACAGTGAAGTTTCTCTAAACTTATCATAGGTGTTGTGTTTGAATTTTACTGTAAGTCAAAGGATACGCTAGGATAAGAGGTAAAATTAAGATTCTCTTTCTTCCAAACATCCTGTATTGGTCGGTCCAATCGACCACCCATTTACTTACTAAGATCGCACCAAACGTCCAGTCTATATTGGTCCAAAAAGGTCGCTTTTCGCAGGGAACATCTTACGGCCACTTGACCGGCAAACTCCTCTAGAAAGGAGAGATTAGCTGTGGTTTGGGTATCCCCGGTATATCCTGTATGAATCAATTGTGTCTGAGTAAGGTGCTCTAAACACTCACCTAACCCCATTTATAGACGTTCTAAACCAAATAAACCATGACAATTAAATCAAAGGCAATAAACGGTAGAATACGAGTATAGTTGTCTCTATTTTTGTCTTTGTTGGTACATGGCATGTCTAAACATGAATCGTTCTTTATCTACATTTTACCAAATATAAAAATAAAGTAGCCAACCTTGAGAAAAATCACTATATTAACCTTAAAGTTATCAACATTTACACCATTCGAGTCTCGGTTGGGTGTGTTTAGCTTTTTTCCAAAATGGTTTTCTACTATCCCTCCATGCAAATTCAGGTACACTTACTCTAAATATAACCTTATTCACAAAAACCATTAGCGTAACAGCGTGACTAGTACATAAACTTATAACCCAAACGGGTAGTAAGATGCGGTGCTAAAAAAGAAGACACTATCTGCTGTAAAATTGGCATCTGCAAAACAAATCTAAATGACATATTTTTTGTTTCTTTCCCTCGCCATCCTGGCTATACACATTTAACTGCGCTAATGGGCTACGGATGAGCTAGGTGTAGTTGAGGAAGTGCACCCGTATTTTCGTGTAGGAAGAATGGGAATCCATTTAGGAAAACGAACCCCAACCTCCCTGTCACCGGCAAACCAGACTAGGTGAGCCTGGCATTCAGTCTGCGGACCCTCCGATGTGGGTTAGAAGAGTTATGAACACATTAAATAAAATCTAATAAATATTTGAATCATTGTATTGGTATCAAAAATTGTTGGGTTGACTTTATGTCTCTAGTAAACTAGAATTAGTCTTCTATGGGAAAGATACTTGGTTTGATCCGTTGCAGAGCCTATTGATAATTAGTTTTGTTCATTTTTCCTTTCAATCGGTTTGGTAGGATTGAGAATATCGTTTCCTATTTTGGTCCGACGGTTTATCTTAGTCGGTAGTGCGTCCTTGTAGCAATAAACTGATTATGGGTTCGATTCCGTGAAATTTCCGAAATGCATCACTGAAATCGAGTATTTTCTCTGTCGCAAATTTTTCCTTGGTTAATACTATTTCATTTTTGCGCTCTATAACGTATTCCTCGATCGAGATATCCACAACTTAAACTAATTAGTCTAAAAATACATGATGAGGATTGAAATTTAAGGAAGTACATTAGCTTTTAGCTGAAAAGAGAATGTAAAACCAATCATTCCTCGTGATCCGCGTCTTACTGTCCGTCCGAGCTATCGGAACTAGAGTAGGAATGAAGAAGATAGACTTAATAGAAAAAGTACCTACATTTTTGTGAAAGAACGGTGGGAGAGAGCTTATGAAAATAAACCTTCTGTAAGCCTCGAGCTCCCGTCCAGCAGAAAATCAGGCAAGACAAGACTGACGCTTTTGTCCGACTGTCCATCGGAGCGAGTTAAAATAAATTATAAACAAATTAAATGTACCCCGTTTGGGAACGAATCCAGTCCTCTCAGGTCAAAGTCATAAGTGTAAAATACTGCACCAACCCTTGCCGGCCCGGGTCTGTTGGTAAATTAGTCGCCTGGGGTATTTTTACTGGGCTCATCTAATTAGGACGGCCTCTGCTCGTGTATTTAGGTTAAGTGCACCGCCCTTGTCCCAGTCCGGTAATACTTGAAGAAAACCACATGGGCTAGATTTGTAAAAAGGAAATCCGCTCTCTTGAGATCATCAATACATCAGAGGCCATATCCATCGTCTTAAAACAAGTAGGCCTATATGAATCTAAATTACTATTGGTCAAAGTAAGCGTTTGACTGGAATCTGTGACAGTAGTTAAGTGGTTAAATATTCATATCGTGTTTGGTCACTGTTAAAGGAGAGCTCGTGGTTCGAATCCCATACGGGTGTGTAATTGGTGATTTTGCACTTGTGACGTTTATCTGTGGGTTTTACATCCTCTCTCACGCTAATGCAACTTAATTTCCTTTCTCAATCTTACCTCCTCATCCTTGAGAAAAAAAAACGCATGGATTGAATTAGGACGGTAACTTGAGATATTATATCGCAACAACAAGACCCCAAAACTACTAATTCTACATTTAATCATAGGAAACAAATTAAATTTCACATATATAAATGTTGGGCCACAACCAAAAATAAAACACGGTAAATTTATATGTATTAAAAAATAATTATTAAGTTTAACTTCAAGTTTAAAAACGGCTTAGTTTAGGAGATAAAGAAGATGAGAAAATTGTCTTAGTGGAGGTTCACCCACATTAGCGTGAAGATGAGGTGAGTAAATCACAAGTTATAAGCCACCACAGAGCATCCGGTTGAGATTAGAACTCAGACCTTCCTTTTCAATAGTGAACCAGAAGAGATTAGATTCATGCCTTCGTCCGCGTGTTCACAGAAGCGTGTCATTTCAGATTTAAATTCTTTTCTTTTCTTTCTGGTCACTCTTTTTGTGCTTTTGTTTATTTTAAAAATAATTTTGGTATTATTTGGCATTAATAAAAAAAAATTAAATCATCGAGTTTATCGTATCAATCTTTACTCAATTAGACAACGGATATAACAAAATATAATAAAAATGTAAATAAGAATAAAATATTGAGTGGTAAATTAAGTAGGTAATAAATGTCGGTAAGAATTTAAAAAAAACAATACACCTGATCGATTCCAACAGAACGTAATACACACAAACAGTAGCTTTAGAACCATTGTACTTAGACTATGTTGAGTTCTTGAGGTACACAAAAAAAACTTAACATCATATATGTATATCTCACACACCCCATACCTAAATATTTTAGTTTGAATCTCTCTTAAATGATATCTTTGACTCATTCCTAATATTTTAGTCATTTGTTGAAATTATCCACCACCATCTTACCCAAACACAATAATAATTATTGTAAAGATAGTATTTAAACAATTCATTTTAATACCTAGTTGTTTAATCTTAATTATAAAATTCATTCGATTGTGTGACTTACAATAGGCCGGTTTAAACCCTTGGTTTGAATAACGTTAAAATTATAGCTTTATGTTTATAGAACGACAACTTTATAATCACACGTTTTATTAACAACCAACTTACAACAACTTTCCCCGGTAAATACAGTACCTAAAAATTTGAGACAACTAATATCCAACGATTAATCTTCTTATATCCTACTTGGAATCAAGCTATAGCCCTTAAGACCTGTAATTGTCTTACCTTTGCTCATCACCTATATGATAAGAAATATTGTTGTGAACAATCAAAACAAACTAAGAGTAATTTGTAAAAATGTCTGCAACATAACAGAAACTTACACTTTAGTGATAGGCAACAAAAACTACGTCCTGTTTGGCGGGTTGACAGACATCAGATTGACAAGGAGCCGCAGTTGACATACATGTTAAGACGGACCTAACCTTTTTTTTAAGCGCATCAAGTTGGCAAGAGTTCAACAATCCATGACAACAACAGGTGGAACTAAATAATTTATTGTTTTATATTCTTAATGTGCAGCACTTTCTTCGCCATACTGTAGAATCACTGAGCTACTTACATAATTTTTAAACATGTATTTTTATCTAATTAATTTTTATTGTTGTTTTGTTTTCGTGTTTTGACAGGGGAGGTATATTATGATCCAATTTTTTGAACGTATGGATAATTTAAGTAGCGTTCTCAAACTGAGAAATGAGTAGAAAACCTTATCGGTGTGGTATACGGAATAAACATCCAACTCGGATTGTTTTTCTGGGGACGTTGAGGTTTTAATCCCGGTCGAATATAATGAGGGTGGTTATAATATGTGGTTTGGGTAGCTGGAACGTGTAGTAAGACAAATTGTAAATAAAAAATTAAAAATATTTGCTTAAAATATATCTAATTAGTTATCACACAAGCAAATTAGTATAACTACATTCAAAACTGCCTACCCTAGTGGTCACCTTATTTAAGACACCATTATCTCAATATACTGAATCATCGGTGACGATGTAGAGGTTTGAATCTCGATTGGGTATATTCGCGGGTGGTTTTTCACGTATGACTTTTCACTGTTTTTATTTTTCCTTTTTTTTCTACAATAATGTGGGAGCCCTCCCACTCTTCTTGTACCGCTGAATTAGAGTCAGTCGTTAATAAACATAATGTTTAAATTACTAATAAAAATATTACATTTAAAATTGTATAATTTACCATTTACAAGCTTTCAATGAAAGTGAGATATAATGTTCAAAAAATACTATTTCTATCGAATGTCATAAACAAGTTTATATTTTTAGCACCATATCTTACTACTCGTTCGAGCTATAAGAATATGTAATAATTACGTTAATGTGTTAGGTATGAGGAAGGTTGAATTTAGAGGAAGTGTATCCACATTATTGTAGATGGAGGCAGGGAGGGAAAAACCATTAAGGAAAATCTCCCTCAGTACATATGACCGGGATTCGAACCCCAACTATCCAACATCGGCAGTCTAGTCTAAAACGAGAGTAATGCTTTAGGGGTTAGATCATTGGACCCTCAAAGAGGGTCATCAAAAACTGTTCCTCTGTATATTTATAAATTATCAAGACATTCGATTAAAGAAAAGCATTCAGCCTTCCGGAAATGGTTAGTTTTAGAAAAACCTACTTATTTTTAAATATTGTTATTTGATTTATTTGTTAGTTCAACAACAAGGTCCTTAACGACTTAATATTTAAGGATGTGCGATATAAATTATAAGTAACGCACCTGCAATATTGTGGGGAGATGTAGGTAAACTCAAACTATAAATCACATATGGAAAATCACCCTTAATACACTTACTGAGACTCAAACCTCGATCTATCTGTAGCTAATTGTTAAGTTTATAACGAGTTCACTTTTTCCTGTTCAATTTTATTGATAAATATATAAACTATTTTAAATATATTGCAACGAGAACCAGTCATTCTTTTCTCAACAGATCTATGAATCACTTGTGATTTCGAATTATTCCAATTGGAATATTTTTAGCACATATACATAGTCCCACAAATATTATATAAATATTTCCACCTACGTTTAAGTTTTGAGAAAATAGTTGATATTTAAATCTTTCTAGAAAGTTTATTCCCATTTACAACCAATGTCATAGCACAAAACAATAAATGTTTGATTAAATAAGTGTATTTTCTAAAATTATTTCTGTGACACAATACTGCAACTTTGTTACTTGACTGAGGAGCTGTTTTCTAAGCACCGCATCTTAGTACTCATACAAGCTAAACGCTACACTAATGGGATTAAGAAGGTCATATTAAAGGAAGTGCACCCCCATTTGCATGTAAGGAGATTGGAAACCATTTCGGGTAAACCACCCTCAGTACACCCGACCGAGATTCGAACCTCAATCTCTCCATCAGCGGTAGTCTAGTCTACTGCGAGAGTGACGCCTTAGACCATGCGGGCAACGAATTGGGTGGGAGAGGAACTATTATTGGAGCTACACAGAAAGGGGGTAAAATACTGTGTATACAATAAGTATAGTCAGAACATTGACACTAGAGCGAGCCTGAGCAAATTACAGCCC
Organism: Timema douglasi; assembly: GCA_901482245.1. Taxonomy (NCBI): domain Eukaryota; kingdom Metazoa; phylum Arthropoda; class Insecta; order Phasmatodea; family Timematidae; genus Timema; species Timema douglasi. The sequence goes on along the minus strand of CABEEJ010000242.1, from coordinate 812 downwards.
GTGGTCCGTATACAACCCGTCACGTATTTTTATGTGGGTCTCAAGCTATAACTATTAATCTACGAAAAACAATTTTAGTGTTAAGAATACCATAGTTGAAAAAAAAAATCTTACTGAACACATCCGATGAACTATTAAATTTACACACATTAAATAAAATTATGATGAAAGATATAAAAATAAAATTGCGTTCATCTCATTAAGTTTTGTTTTATTGGAGAATCATTTATAAATTGACTTTCTTTTATTATAATAAGGTTAAGACTTAGACATTATTGTAATTTAATAAATGCAAGTATGAATTAAATTGTTCAGTTAACCTTTAAAATATTGTATATAAATCACATTATAATTTGCCCTTATAACAAGTTGGCATAATTTGGAAATAGTTGTTTACATTGGTATCGTTGTTGTGATATGAGTCAAATGCATACAAAATAACACCACGACATAACAACTATGAACTGACAAGCATTCACAGTGGAAGTCAGAGTCAAAACATCTTAACAATACAAACAGTTTAGAAATAACAATAAGTTAAAATAAAGGACAATTTAAAATACCAAGTTAAAATATATTACACCATATATGAAGGGTTGGTTAGTTTAAAATGTTTCAGTGACCAAGTAATTTACATAAAAGTTGGTGTTGAGTTTTTTAATATTATCTAAGTCTTATCTGTGGTTTTTCTTTTATCCCTGTGCTCCTTCCAGTTTTCCTGTGTGAGCTGGAGTTTACCGGAACTTTACTAACCCGACATGTTTCAGTACTGTGAATGGCGTACCATAATCATGGAAGTCGTTATGTGCAGA
>CABEEJ010000241.1:328993-350890 GCA_901482245.1 Timema douglasi | reverse complement strand
ACTCACTGTAAAACATTGTGTATTTTCTTTTATTATATTATTATGCCCGTGCGAAGCCGGGTTGGGCTGCTAGTAATTTATATTTTTCAATAGAAAACTGCCAGCTTCATAACAAAAAATAAGAAAATATAACAATTAATAAACATTGAACATAGAAGGGAAGTTGAAAATATTTACATAAAAATTTCACTCGATTTCGAGAAAAATGATATTTATAAGTATGATTTTTCCACAAGACTGTCCGGTAGATAGCACCATCTACGGTTTCCCTGATCCATCTGTTCTTGTTGGTGCGGAAGGATACTTTGGTAGGCTGTGAAGCCACACCACGCCTTTCACCCTCCCGCCCACCATCCCACAAAATAGGTTTTAGACTTGCACTCGACAGGGCCAAGGGCCTTAATATAAAAACTGTGAAAATACTGCCCTCAACTCGCGTTTCCAACACGCCCAACTTAAACGTTGGAAGCTTTTATTATTTCCTTAAGCCCGAAAACATTAATCCCGATAATGATTGAATATTGATCACGAACATAAAGTAATTTAAAAACAATAACCTTTCTCTTCTTTTACAAAGTTTCTGTTCAAGTTCCACTGTGACCCACTTCAGTGACCGTATGGTCTTGGGCGTCACTCACGTGTTGGACTGGCCTTTGTATAACGGGGAGACCTGGGTTCGAATCCCTTTTGGGTGTACCGGGTGTGGTTTTTCCCTAATTGGTTTCCCACTCTTCTTTCACGCAAATACGGGTATGCTACCTCTAAAATGCTTCTTTCTTCATACCTTCCCCATTAGAGTAATTAATTGTCTCATATGCGCACAACCTGAACAGGTAGTAAGACAAGATGATAAAAAAAATCCACAGTGTTCATAACAAATACTCAAATGTAATACAAATATTAATAAAATACATAGATAGTTAAACCTAAACGTAACTAACTACTGGCGCAATATTTTATCTATGAAGGTCAGAAAATATTTTTTTGTTATAAAACTGTAAAAAGCGCGACTGACTCTTAACTCACGTTCTCGAGAGAACAAATTTGTTTTATACTTTGCATAAAAAATTTTGTCTAAAAATTATATCCAAATTGTTTCATTTGATTATCATACTTACGTCGGTTTATCTGAGAAAGACATAGTAAGGCATAGTTACTGATAACTGATTTTGAAAAAACAAATGTTGTCTAAAACTATAATAAACTACATGAGAACGTTTGTACGATTGTTTCTTAATATTTTATTTATTTTTCTATTCCTTGTTCTTTTCCAAAAATATTCAGGTGTCTTTACTCTTGATGACGTTACCTACCTGTGACGTCACGGCTGGTCAAGATAAGATTTCCCATGTTAGTGAGTTTACGTTTTATTCAGCGAGTTTTAAAGATATAAAGTTGAAACCAAAATCATAAATTCCTAAATATTAAAAAAACTGTCCTACATTGTCATTAATTATTATTTTTTATTTTGAAGTAGTTTTATTTGTAAGCCAATTTTTTTATAAGTAACCTACAATCTAAGCTATTCGGCTTGATAATGAAAATGGCTTTTAGGCTGTCTTCCTGCCAAAATTTAGATTTAAAAAATGCCCATGGTAGCAGCATATGTCTTTATAGAATAGAAAGCTAGGTAAAGGTAATTATAAAAAGCCAGTCAATGTCTTCAAGGCGCTAATATTATAGTGACTGTTTAAACTCGTCAGAGGAAGAGTGGAATTGTTGTCAGTAGACGAACAAGTGATCGAGAAAGGTCAGACTGATCATTTTATTCCTTTTCTTCCCATCTCGTACATTGGTAATGATGTTTAGAATGTTAGGTGCGACAAGTTAAGGTGGGATGGTGGAGGAGGCGAGAAAACCCCAATGTTTTTGCAGTTTTTATGGAAAAACATTTTTTTGGGCCAAAATAAATCCAATGTTGCTCCAGTACAAACACCAAGTTTAATTTTCTTCACGTGGTGATATCAACAGTTGTTGAATATCTGTCATGAGCATGGAGGCAGGGTGACCTGGCGGTCTAGGGGTAAGGTGTCAGACTTCTGTGCTGGCGGCCGGGGTTCAATCCTCGGTCCCGGCACATATTTATCTGATTACAAAACCCTTCCTTCACCTCTGACAAGACATATTTTGAATGTGGGGAATGCCAGACCTCCGCCGTGGTTCGGATTCCACGTTAAACTGTAGGTCCTCCATGTCATCTCACAGTCACCTTACCATTGCACATTAGCGTAAGTGCGTATAACCCGAACGGGTAGTAAGACGCGGTGCTAATAATAAGCATGGAGGCATTAGATGAGAAACTTTTTAAATGAAGAGAAAAAGTTATCATTAAACTCCAGAACACCTTTCACAGATATTTAAGAAACTTTTGAGTTCACCATGTTACGAAAGTTATTCTATTTTTGTACTGAGAAAAAACTTTTTTTTTTAGAAACTACAAAAACACTGGTCTTTTCTAGCGTACCCTTCCATTCCACCTTAAGATGCAGCCACTTCGCAAAATAGCTTCGAAATCTCCAAATATACATTAACATCTCTCATGTATTCATGTGTGTGTGTGTGTGTGTGTGTGTAATAGTCTATAACTCAGGAGCAAGAGGGAATGTTTGTGCCTCCGACATGCAATAACTTAACACCAGTCGTTGCTTCTGAATACATTACTACGCTGACAAACTGTTTTTTTTTAGAACTTAATGGTTTATAATCTTTACAGCTGCTGGTGGGTGTCCAAGTATACTAATCGTGTTACTTACTACATCACAACTAAAAGAAGGCGGGGAGGGGGGTAAAAAAAAGTGTTTTTAAACATATAGATAGGTCATTTCTACATAGATACGTTTAATTGCGCCACAGGAGGTATTTCTGTTAATCAGCTTGTGAATTTGTACTGTCAATGGTAGCTCGTACTTTTGTTTTGTCGGAACCATAAAGGATAATATTTATATTATAAATATCTTAAATGAAATTAAAACAGCATGGTAGGTTCAAGTTGGGGATTGGATGATGTCGAATCACAATAATTATACAGAGTATTTCGTAACATGGGGGACCCACTTTAGCGATTGACAGGAAACAAAAAAAAAGTGAGAAAAAGTGTATGAACAAAAGTGTTTCATTTGACCTTGCTTCTGAATTATAGTCATGTTTATAATTCAGTACTCGGTCCCGGCAAAGATTTATTTGATTACCAAACCCTTCCTTCACCTCTGACATAGACATCTTGTGAATGTGAGGAATGCCAGGCCTCCACCGTGGTTCGGATTCCACGTTAAACTGTAGGTCCTCCATTTCATTTCACACATTAGCGTAAGTGCGTATAACCCGAACGGGTAGTAAGACGCGGTGCTAATAATAATAATAATAATAATAATAATATAATTCAGTAATTAAGAGTTGCTTAACATCATAAGTGATAGAAATGGACACCAGTCCGACAACTTTTAGCTCAGTCGGTAGCGTGACCGTCTATTGAGCTAAAGGTCTTGGGTTTGATTCCTGGCATGGCCGAAAAATTTATGATTGATGAAATGTGGGTTTCCCTTTTCACAGTGATGAATTAACGGCCGGGGACTTGATGTTGTGTCTGTTCTAGATTTAAGTTAGTGTATACGTAATGTACTGATATAATCGGTTCAGTAAGGGTGTTTTAAATAACTCAAATATATATAAATAGTAAGTAAATACAATAAAATAGCAGCCTTTGGCATGAATGTAAGCCTGGAGTCATCTTGACGTAGAATGCCGCACTCTCCCAAAAATACCAAGGGTTTGGAATAACCAGGAATAGCCCATAGAACAAACCCAGTCAGCAAGTCGATAAATATCGAGTATGGTATACAAACAATTTAGTGGAATCACTTGGTTGCAGCTCGGAAACATGGTCAAATGGGACACATATGAACTACTTTAAATGTTTTCGAGTTCCTTGTCCAACGCCAAGGTGTTTCCCAGGCGTTATATCGTTGAGTGGTAAACTGGATTATTAATTAGAAAACAGTAAAGTTGAAATCAACTAAATCATTTTATCAATTTTTTTTAAAAAATGTAACAAAATAGAAAATAAATATTTTAAAATGTTATTATTATTAGCACCGCGTCTTATTACCCGTTTGGGTTATACGGACTTAGGCTAATATTATTATTATTATTATTAGCACCGCGTCTTACTACCCGTTCGGGTTATACGCACTTACGCTAATGTGTAATGGTAGGGTGATTGTGAGATGAAATGGAGGACCTACAGTTTAACGTGGGATCCGAACCACGGTGGAGGCCTGGCATTCCTCACATTCACAAGATGTCTTGTCAGAGGTGAAGGAAGGGTTTGGTAATCAGATAAATCTTTGCCGGGACCGAGGATCGAACCCCGGCCGCTTAGGCTAATATGAAATGTTAGGGTGATTGTGAGATGAAATGGAGGACCTACAGTTTAAAGTGGGATCCGAACCACGGTGGAGGCCTGGAATTCTACACGTTTACATTTTAAAATGAATAAACAATCAAACTGATCCATATTTCGTTGTTTTCAAGTTAATAATAGCCTACGGGAAAATTTCACTTAACCGATTCGGTGCCCGCATGGTTTAAGGCACCACTATCATGTTAAACTATACTGGGGAGATTGAGGATCAAATCTCAAAAGGGTCTACAAACGTTGGTATTTCCTAAATAGTTTTACACTCTCCCTCCACGCAAATGCGCGTTTAATTCTCCTAAATATAAAATTAATAATCCCTAAAACCATTATACTAGTTAGTACATGGGCGTATAACCCGTACGGGTGGTAAAACATGGTTCTATAAAAAACTGAACCCGCATTGGTGGCTGTGTGGTCTAAGGTGCCACTCTAGTGTTGGACTAGAGTGCTGGTTACAAAGAGATCGGTGTTCAAACCCCGGTTTGTGATGATGCACTTTTTTTCCTAAATGGCTTCCTGTTATCACCCGACGCACATGTGGACACATTTACTCTAAATTTCTACCTTCTTCCTTCGTATCCATTAACATATTAATGTATGAACATAACCCGAATTCCAAGACGCTGTGAAAAGAGTATCCCCGAATAATTATCTTAATTTTTTCAATAAGATATTTAACAAAAATTTACCCGCCTCAGTGGCGTAGTTGGCTAACGCGCTTGTCGTGTTGAGCTCTACTGCTGAGGATGGGGAGATCGAGGTTCGAATCTCGGTCGGGTGAACTGAGGCTGGTTTTTCCTAAATGGTTTTCCACTCTCCCTCCACGCAAATGAGGGTTCACTTCCTCTAATTAAACCTTCCCAATTCCTAATCCATTAGAGTAATTAGTACTTAAAGCGTATAACCCGAATGGGTAGTAAGACGCGGTGCTATATAATAAAAAAATAAAAAACAAAAATTTGATACGTATTTTAACATGAATAGTTTTGTAATTCTGAATTACCTAAATTAAAACAATTATTATATATCACGTTCAGTAATGAGTTATCAACTGAATTATTTATCTGTGTTGAATTGAAGCTATTGGGGGAAAAAAAGTCAAGTTTTTCTAATCTTATTAACAAATACAATTTATACAAGTTTTGAATTAAATAAAATAGTCTAGTTATTAAAATAAAACTAAATTAATTCATCAAGGTCACATTTAAGAGGGTGTACTACTACAAAGGGTGTAGTACTACAAACAATAAACAACTTGTCTATCAGTGACCATTAAGGTCAAGGTCATTACTTTTATTTTTATTTTTACTCTTAAGCATGGCGAAGGGAATTGATAAAGATCACGTTCTTCAAGGTCACCAGTAGAGTAGCTTTATTTTTATTTTTTTTAATTTTATTTTTTTCACTGAAGGGCGTGGTTACTGCTACATAATTTCAGGACCGAGATTAACACGTCCTATTGTACTGTGGTCTTATTATATCTATCATTAGAAGAGACCGGTCCTTTTGCAGTGACATAAACAATAATTTACGAATTTATTATTTAGTAACCTTACCCTTTTCTCTCTCTCTATTTATCTTCTCTTGCTTATTATTGTGCACCTGCTGTGGAATTCGTGGGGGCGAAGGGGAGAGGGGGGAAGTGTATCGATCTACTATAATTGATAAGCTAACACGTTAGCATGACATAGCGAATAACATCGAACGATTGTTGTTTTTAAAAATTATTTATCGGCATTAAAATAATCTCCTATAATAATAGATAGAGATGGAAATATTACTGTAAATTATGGATTGTAAAGTATTCCACAGTGGTGGCTTGTGGTTTACTAAGTAGGGGGGGGGGAAGATGAATTAGGGGATAGGGCACATTTATCCTATTACATATATACATACGGAACCAATAGGGTATTTGGGTATAAGTGGTGGAAGGGGTATGGCCGGGAAGGGGAAGTGGGGGCCGGGAGTGTAAGTAAATACTTAATACAGCCTTTGAATTATCTTATATTGATTTTCTATTGATGAATTACCAGGTAAGAGATGTATTATATTTTTAAGGTTATGTATAAAATCTAAGCCTTATCTTTGGTTCAGTCTCATTACTCCTTGTGATAATTAACCATTAGAATGATACTGATTTATATTCTTCCGACATGTTTTGAATTAAAAATACCATAATAATGGACAACGTAAAATGAAATTAAAGAACCAGAAGCAAACTGGAGAATTATGCTGTACAAAAATCTTGATAAATTACCGTTATATTAATGGGTTTGTAAAATAAAATTACTAAACAAACAAACAAACAAACAAACCTACCAGCGTTGCTGTGCGGGATTAGATTCATTAGGCCTACTCTTAAACAGTTATAGAAAAGTCTCTAATAAAACTACAATAGCTTTTAACTTGAGGTCTTAGCCTGGTATTTATTTAATCAACACTGGAGAAAGACTTGCAAATATTTCTTATTACACTTCACAAATTTTTTGAAATACCATATTTTTAGTAAGTTAGTACTATTATTTTCAGGGCTAGTTAATGCGTAGATTGTCTGAGTTCAATATCTAGAGCTATTTAACATAATTTAATACTTAATAGCATCGTGTCTTACTACCCGTTCGGGTTACACGCCTATGTACTAATTACACTTATGTGTTAGGGAATGGTGTAAGTTTAAGCTATAGGAAGTGCACCCGCATTTGAGTGGAGGAAGATTGGAAAACTATTTAGGAAAACATCCTTAGTGCACCCGACCGGGTTAGAACCTGTATCTCCCCGTCTTCGGCAGTCTAAGATAACACGTAGAACTTATTGATTTGTCCTATTATCCAAACCTTACAAATTTTATAGTTACCAACCCCAAAACCTTGGAGATAGATCTTAATACTGGGTTTGAGTGCTTAGCGTTAAGATTATCATATTGGGTTTGAATGGTTAGAGCTAAGATCCTCGTATTGGGTTTTAATGATTAAATCTAAGATCCGCGTATTGGGTTTTAATGATTAGAGCTAGGATCCTCGTATTGGGTTTGAATGGTTAGAGCTAAGATCCTCGTATTGGGTTTTAATGATTAAATCTAAGATCCGCGTATTGGGTTTGAATGATTAGAGCTAATATCCTCGTATTGGGTTTTAATGATTAGAGCTAGGATCCTCGTATTGGGTTTGAATGGTTAGAGCTAAGATCCTCGTATTGGGTTTTAATGATTAGAGTTAGGATCCTCGTATTGGGTTTGAATGGTTAGAGCTAAGATCCTCGTATTGGGTTTTAATGATTAGAGCTAAGATCCTCGTATTGAGTTTGAATGATTAAATCTAAGATCCGCGTATTGGGTTTGAATTATTAGAGCTAAGATTATTGGGTTTTAATGATTAAATCTAAGATCCGCGTATTGGGTTTGAATGATTAGAGCTAATATCCTCGTATTGGGTTTTAATGATTAAATCTAAGATCCGCGTATTGGGTTTGAATGGTTAGAGCTAAGATCCTCGTATTGGGTTTTAATGATTAGAGCTAAGATCCTCATATTGAGTTTGAATGATTAAATCTAAGATCCGCGTATTGGGTTTTAATGATTATAGCTAGGATCCTCGTATTGAGTTTGAATGATTAAATCTAAGATGCGCGTATTGGGTTTGAATGATTAGAGCTAAGATCCTCGTATTGGGTTTGAATGATTAGAGCTAAGATCCTCGTATTGAGTTTGAATGATTAAATCTAAGATCCGCGTATTGGGTTTGAATTATTAGAGCTAAGATCCTCGTATTGGGTTTTAATGATTAGAGCTAAGATCCTCGTATTGAGTTTTAATGATTAAATCTAAGATCCGCGTATTGGGTTTGAATGATTAGAGCTAAGATCCTCGTATTGGGCTTGAATGATTATAGCTAAGATCCTCGTATTGGGTTTGAATGATTAGAGCTAAGATCCTCGTATTGGGTTTGGATGATTAGAGTTAAGATCCTAGTATTGGGTTTGAATGATTAGAGCTAAGATCCTCGTATTGGGTTTGAATGATTAGAGTTAAGATCCTAGTATTGGGCTTGAATGATTATAGCTAAGATCCTCGTATTGGGTTTGAATGATTAGAGCTAAGATCCTCGTATTGAGTTTTAATGATTAAATCTAAGATCCGCGTATTGGGTTTGAATGATTATAGCTAAGATCCTCGTATTGGGCTTGAATGATTAGAGCTAAGATCCTCTTATTGGGTTTGGATGATTAGAGTTAAGATCCTAGTATTGGGTTTGAATGATTAGAGCTAAGATCCTCGTATTGGGTTTTAATGATTAGAGTTAAGATCCTAGTATTGGGTTTGAATGATTATAGCTAAGATCCTCGTATTGGGTTTGGATGATTAGAGCTAAGATCCTCGTATTGGGTTTGGATGATTAGAGTTAAGATCCTAGTATTGGGTTTGAATGATTATAGCTAAGATCCTCGTATTGGGCTTGAATGATCAGAGCTAAGATCCTCTTATTGGGTTTGAATGGTTAGAGCTAAGATCCTCGTATTGGGTTTGAATGATTAGAGCAAAGATCCTCGTATTGGGTTTGATGCTATGAGCTGATGTACTAGGTCAACCTGGTTTTTAAGACAGGTGCATAAAAGGTGTATCTCAATAAAAACGAGTAAGTATTAAATCAGTGTCCCTCATATTTGCATACATCAATTTAACTGCCAAGACTACCGTAAAGGACAAGACGACATTGGAAGCGTTCCTAATTTACTACGAGGTGGTATATCTTTTTAAACATAGCCCCTTGTTTGGAAAATAAAACCATGTTAAATATCAGAAATAAGCAACAAGTGAGTCAATCCAACAAAACAAATAATTATGAAGAACCAAATCGTGATTTTAATAATATTAATTCTGTTTTAAAGCAGTGTTTCCTGATATATTGCTCACGTGAGCTTTCGATTATTTTCGTTAGACTTGATTATGTATTTTACTACTTTGTAGTGCATGACCTTGAGCAAGTCATCCAAAGATGTTAATAATGTCATTGAAAACGTGATTTAATATTCAGTTCCTCATGGATTAAAAAAAAAATAGCACCGCTACAAAATTAGAGATTAAAAAAAAAAGAGACTCGTCTGATTTGAATAAGAAAACACATATTTACTCACTAAATTGGTATGAAGATACATTTAGCTACAAAGTGGTCTGGATTGGATTGTAATTCAGTACGTGACAGTATTTTTTTAGAAGAGGTGGATAATACGGTCTTCATATATTTTAAATTGACTCAACCTCACTTAACGAGTAGAAAAAAAAAGAGCTGAGATTATAATTTATAAAATAAACTTGGTAGTTAATTTTATGTAAAAATCAAGTATTAACGTGCTTCCTATTTCCTAGAATCAATTTCACAAAATGTTTACGTTAGCAAAGGTAACCTTGACCTCTAATTTGATGCGCTGTAATATTTAGAGGTCGAATTGGGTGGTCTCTGGATAAATTATTATTATTATTATTAGCACCGCGTCTTACTACCCGTTCGGGCTATACGCACTTACGCTAATGTGTAATGGTAGGGTGATTGTGAGATGAAATGAAGGACCTACAGTTTAACGTGGAATCCGAACCACGGTGGAGGCCTGGCATTCCCCACATTCACAAGATGTCTTGTCAGGGGTGAGGGAAGGGTTTTGGTAATCAAATAAATCTTTGCTGGGACCGAGGATCGAACCCCGGCCGCCAGCATAGAAGTCTGACACCTTACCCCTAGACTGCCAGGTCACCCCTCTGGATAAAGTGATCGCCTCAGGACCCAATGTTCATGGGGGGAGGCGGGGGGGGAAGTAAATCTGTCGGTCTCATGTCGTTTGTGGTATGTGAAAATATATTTCCGGCTAAATTGATATATCCTTTCGTGCTCGCTCATAGAAATTCAGTGTGGATGGCACCGGGGAACCACCACAATTCCTTAAATCCCCTAGAACAGTGGTTCTTAACCTTTTGTTACTCGCGGACCCCCTAAATATCCTAAAATATTTCCAAGGCCCCCCCTAGTTTTTACTAACATATTATTAATTAAAATGTATTCTAAAATAGTGGATTTATTTATTGATTATAGTAACAAACAGATAAAAAAAACAGAAATGAACTTACCTAAATGTATTTAATGAAACTTTCTACTGATTTGTATATTTTGTTTCGAATGTATTAATTAATAATATTCACATGTAGGAATCGATTAGGAGTCTATTTCACAGATTCGTTTTAATATTTATCACTGTGTGAAATCCCTTTTTAAATAAATAAGTACAAAGGGAAGTAAACTTTGAATGGCGATGGTAAACAGATGGGGATTATATGTACTATACGTGATTTATATTATCCGTGATTCCCCTCCTCTCCATTACCCCGCATAATCGAGAGTCTACTGAATCGGCATGCTTACGATAGTCGAATTCTTTCTTCCAAAATGTGAAATGTAAAATAATTGATTTACGTAATATGCAAATAACATTTTAAATNCCCCCCCCTCCCCTCCATGGTTAAGAATCGCTGCCCTAAAATATAGGCTTTTCTCGCGTCCCTTGCACTCCCACCTTAATTAGATCCATGTTCTAATACCAGATTGGTAAATCAAGAGGAATATAAGCGAGCAGGATAAAGTCAGTTCAAAATTCATAATAATCAAGAATTACTATTCACAATTAATCCAGACATATTTAAATAAGTTGATAATGAAAATAATATGAAAATGAAGGAAATCCAAAAGACAGATATATATATATATATCTCGAGTTACAACTTCATCAAAACTAACCAAATAAAGAACACACTTTACGGACGCTAGCTAAATTACTCAATCAAACACCTCTCAGTTGTTTTAGAGCATGGAGCTTAGAAACTTTATATCAATTTTTTTTTTTTACAGTACAAAAATTAAGAAAATATAAAACTAACAAAAACGTATCAAGGAAAGTTCAAATTTGATAGGAAGGGCCTGACATGAAAACTAGAATCAAATTTAACGTATTCATTCGTCAAGTTGTGTGATCTTCAATTATCACTTTTGATTCATATTATCAATAAATATAAAATAACACCAAAAAATAAAATTATATACTCAATGTTGTTCACAAAAACATTATTTTTGTATTTTCTAAAAGGTCTTTCTACCAAAATGTAACTATAGTATACCGTGATTTTTATATGACGTAAGTGATGCTACAAAATAAGACAAAGTGAGATATAATCGCCTTGATCACTTTTATTTTTTGCTTTGAGTCTTACTACCCGTCCGGACTATCCGTATAACTACACTAATGGATTTAGGATAAATAAGTTTCTTTATTATTTTTAACACCGCATCTTACTACCCGTTCAGGTTATACGCATATATACTAATTACGCTAATGAGCTAAAGTTGAATAAGGTTGAGTTTAAAGAAAATGTACCTGCATTTGCTAAGAGAGATAGTGAGAAAACATAAAAGGAAAACACACGTTTCGTAAGCTCAGCAAAGATTCGATAACAATAAGTTTATCTACCTTACAGAGTTAAAAAATAATAATTCTGAAACGACATTTTTGAATGACATTGTAAACATAAAAAGAAAGAAAAAAGACTACATAATTGTTGGGGATCGAAGAATAACCTCCCAGGCAGAGAGAGAAGAGATAAAGGTTTGCCTGAAGATAATATCTTCCTGCAGGCAAACACACTGTTGTTAGGTTTGTTAAAAGAGACTACTTATTTACATTATTTTCACTGTATGAGACTTGTAACATGGGTAAGGAGATCTTGATCTTAAGGCTCCAGGCTTATACTATTCTTCGAATTAACAAACATACTGTATTCAAATTGCCATTCGTATGTATATATACTCTGATCGGATACAAAATAAATACCATTAGAATAGTAAACGTGCATGTGGGACTGTAATTCGGTGCCCAGATTTTTTTTTATGGGGGAGACGGGTGCGGCTATGGGTGAAGGGGGGAAGCGGAATGTTTACTGTGTCAGCATTCTAAGATAGTTACTAAGGGTGCCATGCGAGGGAGTAAATTAGTTTAAACCAGCTTCGGTGGTCGCATGGTCTAACGCACCACTCTCGCAATAAACTAGACTGCAAATTATAAGAAATCGAGGTTCGAATCTCGGCCAGGTGTACTGAGGGAAGTTTTTTCAAAATGATTTTCCACATTACCTTAACACAAATGCAGATACACCTCATTTAAATATAACCTTTCTAACCCCTAAAACCATTAACGTAATTAGTACACAATCGTTTAAACAAAACAGGTAGTATGACAAGGGAACGAGAAAAAAAGAGTTTGAATAAAAATATATCCAACATCAATGTATATTAACAAAGGAGTTGAAAATCATTGTAATTATGGAGTGTACTTTTGGAGGAGATTACAATTATATTGATTTAAATTGGTTGAAAAATTACACCTGAACACGGGAATCGAAACCACGACCCTTAACTTAGTACATCAATGCTATATCACTGAGATATTGAGGAATAATCATACACTCAGAATCGTTCTTTACTCATATTTAAAGGCAGAGTCTGTGATGGACTTGTGGGAAATCATCGGTTATAAATGAGTGGTCAATTAATGTCGCGAGCCATCACATAATGCAGCCATCTTGTTGTCTTGTTGACAAGTACACAATACAAGATTGTAATTAAAGCAAAATTTCAATAAATATCAATGTACCCAATATGTTTGACATCAAAATCATCAACTCTTTCCATCCTGTGGTCTGGTCAGTTTAGTAAAATTCCTTCATCTTCTTCCATCCATCCATACATCATTCTTCCTCATTACTCTCCTCTCACTTACACACTTTTTGTTATCTGCTCCTCCCATATCTTTCTAAAACTTAAACAAACACATACTCCCAGACAGCAAAAAAGTGTAGATTTGATTATTTTATTTCTTAAAATGTATAGAAATAAAAAAATAATTAATAAAATCAGAAATTTTTAACAATTCTAAAGAGTGTGTAGACAAAACTATAACCAAACTATTTCTACAGTATGAATCTAAGACATTTTGTTCTTTTAGGGGGTGACAATGAAAGGTGAGCGGGGGCGGGGGGGGGAGGTTCGTGGAACGTCGTGACCCCCCTCCCTTGGATACTATCTTGGGTAACAGATATAAGCAAGTTGGAGATCCTACCGCGACATGAATGACGGGTGCCTAGGTAGGTGCTGCTGTCTAACAGAGCATCCTGAGTGTATTTAATGATTAAAGGCCACAGTGCACCGGTCACTTATATGGGGGGTATTTATTTTTAATTTAAACAGAGTGTATAACATTATAACCTACTAGAAATACTTGTATACAAAGAGCTGTAGGCTGACAATCATAAATACAACTTGAGTATTACAACTATAAATTGTATTTGAATAATGGTATGCAATCCTTGAAATGTAATATTATATTAATTAATAGGTGGTGGTTCTATGATTATAAAATTCAAGTCTTGGGACAGTGTGGGGGGTTTGGGGACCGGGGAAGGGGGAGGGAAGTGATATATATGACTGGTTCTGATTCTCAATAGTAAAAGTACTTAAGAGTTGTAGCACTTGTTACTTTTCCTTGAGTTAAACTAATTATTACAAGGTGATTAAAAATTATCATCTTGAAATAACCAAACTAAGACCTAAAACATCTTATTAGGTTAAGATATTAATGTAATGTGAATGAGATGAATACTCGTATATAAGCCTCCCTATCGAAAGGGGGATGTAAATATATAATTGTTGGTATCCATATTATAACCCCAAAGTAGGGGTGTCCAGCTCTAAGAAAGCTTAAAAGTTATTAAATTTGTATTGCTTTAAAATACGTATTCGCCTGCTCTTATAAATCGTGATATGAGCCAAATGGTCCACTAAAAAAGAAACACCAAATGAATGGAATAAAAGACACAAAATGACAAAACGATTGGCGAGTATGGCTAAGTCTTTATTCATTAAAATATATTTCAAATAAGGTTATCAAACTCGGTGCACGCCTATTAAACTATATACCGGATTGGTGACCTGGCGGTATAGGGGAAAGGTGTCAGACTTTTGTGCTGTCGGCCAGGGTTCAATCCTCGGTCCCGGCACAGATTTATCTGATTACCAAACCCTTCCTTCACCTCTGACAAGACATCTTGTGAATGTGGGGAATGCCAGGCCTCCGCCGTGGTTCGGATTCCACGTTAAACTGTAGGTCCTCCATTTCATCTCACAATCACCCTACCATTACACATTAGTGTGAGTATAACCCGAAAGGATAGTAAGACGCGGTGCTAATAATAATAATAATAATAATAATAATAATAATAATAATATAGACCGTATTGTGTGTCTACTATAGAGACAATGGATATTTTAGTTCCAGAAATCCACAACTTTGGCAACAGAGAGTTAAATAGGTAATTAGTTAGGAGAGCGGAAATAGATATTTATGGGCGAAACTTTGTTTCTTTCCTCACATGACTAGAAGAAATTTAGGGTGTTTGAAAACAGGGTGCTTGGTAAAATATTTACCCGATAAGGGATGAAGATAATAGAGAGTGGAATAGGTTACATAATGAATAGTTACAGACCCTATACTCATCCCAATATATTGTTAGGGTAGTCAAATATCGCGGGTTACGGTGGGCAAGACATGCAGCGTCAATGGAAGAATCTATAATCATGTCAAGGGTATTGACTGGTAAACCCAATGGGAGGACACCAGTAGGAAGACCTAGGTTTAGATGGGAGGATAACATTAGAATGGACCTGAAATAAATATGGTGTAATGAGATGGGCTGGATAGAACTAGTTCAAGATAGTGATAAGGTGTAATGAGATGGACTGGATAGAACTATCTCATGATAATGATAGGGTGTAATGAAATGACTAGATATAACTAGTTCAAGATAGTGATAAGGTGTAATGAGATGGACTGGATAGAACTATCTCATGATAATGATAGGGTGTAATGAAATGTACTAGATATAACTAGTTCAAGATAGTGATAAGGTGTAATGAGATGGACTGAATAGAACTATCTCATGATAATGATAGGGTGTAATGAAATGTACTAGATAGAACTAGTTCAAGATAGTGATAAGATGTAATGAGATGGACTGGATAGAACTATCTCTAGATAATGAGAGGGTGTAATGAAATGTACTAGATATAGCTAGATCAAGATAGTGATAAGATGTAATGAGGTGGACTGGATAGAACTAGCTCTAGATAATGATAGGGTGTAATGAAATGTACTAGATAGAACTAGTTCAAGATAGTGATAAGGTGTAATGAGATGGACTGAATAGAATTATCTCATGATAATAATAGGGTGTAATGAAATGTACTAGATATAACTAGTTCAAGATAGTGATAAGGTGTAATGAGGTGAACTGGATAGAACTAGCTCTAGATAATGAGAGGGTGTAATGAAATGTACTAGATATAGCTATGATCAAGATAGTGATAAGATGTAATGAGGTGGACTGGATAGAACTAGCTCTAGATAATGATAGGGTGTAATGAAATGTACTAGATATAACTAGCTCAAGATATTGATCAGGTGTAATGAGGTGGACTGGGTAGAACTAGCTCTAAATAATGATAGGGTGTAATTAAATGTACTAGATAGAACTAGTTCAAGATAGTGATAAGGTGTAATTAGATGGACTGAATAGAACTATCTCATGATAATGATAGGGTGTAATGAAGTGTACTAGAAATAACTAGTTCAAGATAGTGATAAGGTGTAATAAGGTGGACTGGGTAGAACTATTATTATTATTATTATTATTATCACCACGTCTTACTACCCGTTCGGGTTATACGCACTTACGCTAATGTGTAATGGTAGGGTTGGTAGGGTGATTGTGAGATGAAATGGAGGACCTACAGTTTAACGTGGAATCCGAACCACGGTGGAGGCCTGGCATTCCTCACATTGGGTAGAACTAGCTCTAGATAATTATAGGTGTCGTACTTTCGTAAATCTGACAATGAATTCTCGGATTCATAATGCCCGAGAGTAAATGATTAAGCAAGTAAATTATTAATCTTAAATTATGTTTAGAACAATAAAACATAATTTTAAAAAAAATACTCCATAACTTTAATTATTTGAATAATGTTTTTTATTCAAGTGCTTTTTAATAAATAGGTTTAATTGATTAACATCTTCATTTCATTAACAAAGGATCAACAAAATGAAGTGTATCCAAACTTAATCGCCTTTTGACACAGCCTATAACGGGCGTGGCAAAAGTGCCACGAATGTAACAAGGAAGGATTGCCATTAGTTATTGTGCAGATACTAAAGGGGCTTGTTTATTTTTATCTCTTATAATCTCTAATAATGGCTGCAAAATTTTAGTACGTACGATTATTGCGTTCTTAGCTAGTTGATATAGCGATACAAATTGTTTCCATGTTAAAATATTAATGGGTATAAACATTTATAATATATTTTTTTGGGGTAAGTATTGATACAATTTTACCATGAATTTAAGGACCGCATCTTATTACCTATTCAGGTTATACGCTTATGTTCTAATTACGCTAACGTTTTAAGTATAATAAAAGTTAAATTAGAAGGAAGTGTACCGACATTTGCGTGGGGGGGAAAGTGGAAAAATATTTTGGAAAAACCACCCTAAGTACATTACACCAAAACTTGAACCTTGATCTACCTGTCATTTGCAATCTAGCCTAACAGGAGAGTGATGCCTTAGACAATGCGGCCACCGAAGAAGTTTTTTAAAACTATATTAACGGTATTATTTTAGTAAGTACTACACGCCTCGGTGGCGTAGTTGGCTAACGCGCTTGTCGTGTTGAGCTTGACTGCTGAGGACGGGGAGATCGAGGTTCTAATCTAGGTCGGGTGAACGGGGGGTGGTTTGTCCTAAATGGTTTTCCATTCTCCCTCCACGCAAATGCGGGTTCACTCCCTCTAATCCAACCTTCCCAATTCCTAATCCATTAAAGTAATTAGTACTTAAAGCGTATAACCCTAACTGGTATTTAGACGTGGTGCTAAATATTATTATTATTATTTTAGTAGATACTGATAATATCTATCAACAATAATAACTGCAGGTCACATAAGTGTACGTATAAATACGTGAACGTAGATCTAGTCACTTTTCTAGCCTCCAGAAAAGGCTCTTCCTTTCAAAATTGGTGTATAGGTGTTGTTTTTGGAAGGTTTCAAACACGTCTCCTTGTGTTTGTATTCAAAATGTATCCTTAAGACGTCCATATTTTTTTAAATAAATTTGTTTTTAGTTTGTACTGTTGAGATGAAAATTAAAACATATGGTTATATATGTTCACAAGATAATGAGGATAGTTATTTAATTAATCACGGTAGGTTTTGTAATAAAATATAGACCAACTGAATAAAGTTTATAATTTAAACTATCACATTAAGTATATTAATACTTTAAAATAGGCCTAAATATTGTGTTTAGGGTTCAACACTATCTTACAATATTTTAGTATGTGTTCCGTAGCTTACAATAAATACTAGATATCAGAATATAATAATGCAGTAGAAGTTATTTTCGCTGGTTTTACTATTTATATTTTTAAATGTAGTAGGCACATTTATTTAAAAGAACACATTCTATGCCCTTGTCGAGATGTTTACAAGAAATTTAATGAATTTTACACTTCCAATCCAAATAAAACCGTAACACAATTTATATTAGAATACATAATATATTATTTTATTAACTACACAATTAATTCACAGTAAAAACTAAATATGTTTGTATACACTTATTAGTTTAAAGGTGAATTTTTGTCCACACATATTTTTACGTAATGTCCTGATGTGTGTGTGTGTGTTCCACGATTACACAAATTGAATAGTAAAAATGCACTTTAATTCATAGAACAAGATGTATTATGTAATTTATATCAATTACCCAATTGTATTTTAGATTAACGAAAACAAAGTGATGAAGACAAAGTTATGAAAACTATTTTTACATATTCTACAGTGCATTAACATTTTTTTTTAAATAAGTATAACATATATTATTATTATTTATTATTATTATTATTATTATTATGTGTCCTGTCATACGACAGGTCCATTCCTTTTGTTAGTGAACTTAGACCGCCAGTGCGCCCTGTTCTCTGCCTACTTCAGCTCTCAGAATTTTCTTCTTTCCTTCAAGACATAAAATATTTGAATTTTCCTTCCTCCTAAGCACCTCTTTCCCTTAACCTTTCCTTCTATGACGTCATGCAGAAGGTTAACGCAAATAAACATTTTTATCACATGTATTACTACTACCCTTTCAGTTTACACGCTTATGTACCAATTACGCTAATGTGTTTGGGATGGTAAAGGTTTAATTTAGAGTAAGTGTACCCACATTTGCTTGGAGAGAGTGTGGGAAACCAAATCAGTAAAAACAACCTTTAGTACACCCGTACGGGATTCAAACCCTGGTCTCCTGGACATCGGTTGTACAATCCATCACGAGAGTGACGCCTTAGACCACGTGGCCACCTAAGCGGGTTCAAAGTAATCACTAATAACTTAATTTCAATCTTTTTTTAGCACCACGTCTTACTACCCTTTCGATCTATACACCTATATAGTAATTACACTAATGGTTCTGTGATTAGGAAGGTTTGATTGAGATAAAGTGCACCCACTTTTGCGTGGAAGGAGATTGTAAAACCATTTAGTTAAAATCACTCTCAGTGAACCCGACCAGTATCGAACCCCTATCTCCTCGTTTTCGGCAGTCTAGTCCAACACGAGAGTAGCGTGTTAGACCACGCGGCCACCGAAGCATGTCTAAAGTAGTTATTAATGACTTAATTAATGAACTAGCTATCGGGATGGATGCTTAACGTAAGGGAACCAGCATTATCGTGGAGAGAGTATGATAGTGCACAGTGATGACGTACCTGCGGCCAAATACCCTCATTACAACCGATCTTGAATCGAACCCTCCTCCACCTACCCCTAGTCAACGCCAGGGAGTAAAGAGTTCATGGGATCGCAAATAAACCACGTAACGCTGAGGAAGTGGGGTTGTGCTATAATTACTACAGTAGCTCCATGGCTTCTTTGGTGCTGACTGACAGCTCACTGCTGACATCTGACTGTCAACATTTAGGCATAATACTTAAATTTTGACCGTCAGAAGTGACAGCTGCTAAACACATGTTTTTGCAGATCATATGGTTCGGCGTAGGGATACATAATTTGGTCTGGTAGCTTTTCAAAGCTTTTAGCTGTCAGCTGTGAGCTGTCAGTCAGCACCAAAGAAGCCATGGGGATACTGTACATGCTGTTACTTGAGGGAAGGGTTGGTACTTCAGTGTTACGTAACACAGATATTATACTTTCTAAAAAAAATTGTTTGTGTTCTCACCGTTACTAAATATCTATATAGATAACTCTTGAATTGTACTATTATAATATGAGTACTCCTTATAGTGTTACAAAAAGCTTCCCTGTGAAATAATGACATTCACTCTGGATATTAAAAGTTACGTAACACAGGTTGGAAGGGGAGGCAAGGATAAATGTCCACATAGTGTCACATAGAGGTAAATGAGGTGTTCCAAAATGTAAGTAAAATCTTTACGTGGCTTATAAATGCCCCATACATAATATTTCAATAATACCACACCAAGTGAGTGATTTTAAATAATAATTGTACACCCCTAGAAGCGGTAATTTATTCAAAAACATGTCTTGTCATGCAGTACTTTAATGTTCGGACGCAATTGCTGGTGAAAGGCTTATAATGACATATTATAATAAGTCTGTTGTATGGTTGCTAGGCTTCTGACGATTGGAACAGATGTATGTGTGTGTGTATGTGACATTGAAGGTTTTAAGTTCTCGTAATATAATTCCTTTATTGTCCTAGTATTAGCAGAAAGGTTCAATCAGCACTTTGCCAGTCCCCAATAAAGTTTCCAATAGTCGTAATAGCTGAGGGACGGTTATAAATGTACTTAAAATTCACCCTTATTATTATGATCTTCTATATGAGAGAGTTTTTTTTAGATGTATTTATTTAAGTCTTCAAATGGTGATTTAAAAATGCTAATGTCTTAAAATTATTTTTTTATTGTCAGCACATATGTGTAGTAATACTTATTAGGGGCCTACTATATTACTTTTTACTATTAACTAATAAACGGTAAATACACTTGGTTTGATTTTAAAACTGAATATATTATTTATCTTTGTAACCTAAAATAAATTAAACAAATATCACTCCTACAAATTGTATAAGGTGTTAAAAAAAATGTTGGGATATAGTTTAACGTTTGACTTTAATTTTCAATATTATATACATATATTTTCACTAGTGAAAATTAATAAATACATTTTTGTAGCTGATTCTATTAGGCTAAAAAAAACAAAAAAAAAACACGCATGTATCAATGTATCAGCGTCTCCAAGGTCTTTCAAATAAAATACTAATGTGATCGTGTAAAATTTTGAAAAATTGCGTGTACCGCACAGCGGCACGTTTCAATCTTTGTGGTCCCCTTACTGGGAAACAAATCATAAAGTGGACTCCGCAATCTGGTCAAATCCTTCACCAGGCCCTGGTACAGTAGACTCTACCCTGCTTTTGGTAGGAATAACAGTATCTGGTAGTTACTAAAGCTACCAGAACAGTTTTGATACATTCATACATCAAGTCATGTTATTTGTAGCTGTCACTTTTGATGGATACTATCAATACCTATAAAAGTATACATAAAAAATAGTAAACTGTTATTAATGTTGGAAGCAAAAAAAATGTGTTTAAATTCTTTAAAGTCTTATTCAAAACAAAATCCAAATATGCATGTGATGGTTTGTCTTTTTCAATTCCAACAGATTTAATTAAGTTTTCCAACATGTGTTGATAAACAGCCACTTTAGAAGAAGAAAACTCCACTCACATCCACACGTGGTGGAGAATGATTTAGACGACCACTTTGTAAAATTTAAAACTGTGAGTTCCTAATGTGAATAAATATAAATATGTGTTACACTCACAATAAGAATATATTATAGTAATTATATAAACAAAACAAATAATAATAATAATAATTCGGATTTGCACAAGAACAACAAAATAGGCTATCAGAGCCCCAAGTATCTCCGTCACGGTGGACTGGTCCAAGTTCTTCAAGAGGGTCATCCTCTGCAGAACAATGATGGTGTCACTCGCCTCAGAGCTTGCTGATCCGCAGCTCAATATCAGGGATATGGCATTAAGGATTAAGATCAATGACAAGTAAGTGATGGACAAACAATTTGCTGACTGATCCAAACAACCAGTACACATTCTCAAAGTAGGCAACGTTGTTAATAACATTTATATTATAATGTAAAACATACGGTTTCCTCCAATAGATCAACATTTTTTGACAAGAATATTATTTTATCTCTATTCATACAATTTTCCAAAAAATTACAGTACATAGCTTAAGATTTGACATCTGATTTTTTTTTTTTTT
>CABEEJ010000241.1:310817-325656 GCA_901482245.1 Timema douglasi | reverse complement strand
GGGGGGGGGGGCTTATATAATTCTTATACCACAGTGTGTCATGGACAACACTGTGCGGGATTGCTAGTTTTTAATATATATCAAAAGTGACACTCACAGATAACATTAACTAACGTATAAATACATGAAAGTATATAAAGAAACTTTTCTGTCTGTCAAATAAGGGTTCCCCTATTAAAATTGGCCTGTTTTTTAAATTCCCCAGTGTGTGGATTTGGCCACATATGTACGCGCTACGCCCCCCTCTCCCCCTAGCAATATTTAATAAACAAACTTGGTTGACAAAACCAACATTACCAGTATTATTTTATCCGCCTAAAAACAACACTTTGGCTAAACAGCTGACCCGAAAGTATTTTTTCCACGGACATAATATTGATTGGCTCTCTCGTTTATTTTCATGTTTGCTATGTTAATTTGATCATAGATATTGTCGACTCGCCATTGGATGGTTGCAAAAGCTACCATAAATACTCTCATGCATCCATTTGCAAAACTATATGATTTTCCAGATCGTATGTGGGGCTGTTATCAATTTTGCCAGCTATATTTAAAAACCAATTGTTTGTTGCGAAATTCTGTTTTTATCTTAACCTTTTTTACAATATTGAAACCAGAATATATTAAACAACCGTTTGTATGTGTTTTTTTTTAAGAAGCGCATTCTATGGTTCACTTAAAAACTCTATACAAACCAGAACTTCTAAAACTTTACGTTCTCTTAGCAAATTAAGATGGTGAACCAGACAAAACAAAGGTTAATGCGCATCTGTTTTGAAAATGAATAAGTTTTATTTTGAAATTAAAACTTTGTATAGCTATTTCTCTAAGTTATAAAAACACATTTAATTATTTTGGTGGTCATTTATAATAAGATACCTACAAGTGTTGTTATATTACGTTTTAATTTATTATTTCATAATACATTTTGTTGCCACAATCGCAAAACCAAAAACATAATGATGTTATTAGTATATTTTGTTCTTTCAATAAGTTATTGTAAATACAACTACACGGCAATCCTTAAGGGAGTTTTATTAAAAGCATTTATTAACACTTTTGATTAATAATATAATATTAATAATAAAACTATAACTATTTCTATTTTCCACAAAGGTAGAGCCCTGTAAAAATGGTGAGACGCGATAAAGCGAAAAAGGTCATACAAAGATGGAATCAAGTACTTTTTCCTTTGAAATTTAAAAAATATGATTTACAATGTTTTTAAAAAGTGAAATAAAACGAAATCGTCTTGCTACACTAAATCCTCCTATAAAATGAAAAACACCTCTTTTACCAACAACAACAACAACATCTTTAAATAAACACGAAATTAAATAGAAATTAAGCAGAAATTTTTACCATGCTATAATTTGATAAGTATTTTGTTGTACTGTAAGCTAACTTTAGGCTACAAAATTGTGAAATAGGCAAACAAAATTGATAAAGAATTTTAAAGCACCTATATACGGTTTCAATAGTAAATTTTAACCATGTATACATTGTTTCTATAGGTAAATAACTCTCAAACACCTCAAATAACATGTAATTTTGAATAAGCACGAAATAATATCGAAAAGTGAGATTAAAAAAAATAAAACGAAATTTGATTAAAATTAAAACCAATTTTACGGGGCCTTACGCATAAGTTAAAGTTAATGACTGTCAACCAATATTTGGAGTAAAAATCTTGTGCTAGGTGTCAGTTATCACCACTCTAGTTGCGAACAGACTGTACAGAGCTATTTTCCGGTACAGATTACTAAAAGGTGAAGGTTTTATGTTAGGAATGTTGGTTTGATTGACGTTAAGAGAGGCGGACTAGTCCAGATGACAGGCAAAAGTCCAAACAGATAACAATAGTTCACCGGAGCGAATCAATCAATAAATAACGATACAATGTTACGAGGCGTGGGTGTACACAATACATCATACACCAACTGTGTTTTGACCGGTAGGCTTGGGAGAGCTGTCAACACGTCTGACTTTGACTCTAAATATCTTTTTTTTTTGTCCATAAGTCTTACGCCCCTTGCCAGTGGGCACGTGGTTTAAATGTAGAGTTCATTTAGTTTGGCTTGCCGGTGATGGGAATGGGGATCAGAGTTCGCATACTGATTGAGTGTAAAAATCGTGTTTTCGCCTAAACATTATTATTATTAGCACCGCGACTTACTACCCGTTCGGGTTATACGCACTCACGCTAATGTGTAATGGTAGGGTGATTGTGAGATGAAATGAAGGACCTACAGTTTAACGTGGAATCCGAACCACGACGGAGGCCTGGCATTCCACACATTCACAAGATGTATTGTCAGAGGTGAAGGAAGGGTTTGGTAATCATATAAATCTGTGCCGGGATCGAGGATTGAACCCCGGACCCCCAGCACAGAAGTCTGACACCTTACCCCTAGACCACAAGGTCACCCTTTCCTAGATAATTCTACAATCTTTCTCCACAGAAATATGGATCCACTCCCTCTAAATTTAACCTTCACTAACCCTAACACATTAGTGTAATTATTACTTATGTGAATAACCAAACAGAATGAGTTGTAAAACGATTTGTGCTTATATATACATTTATATATATACTACTAATATTATAAATGCGAAAGTTTCGTGAACATAATTATATATTTCCTGGTAGTCCTAGCTATTCTCAAAAACAAGATGAACTTATTGACCTTGGGATTGAGCTTTGTATTTTTTCCGGAGTAGCTTTATTTTTACCATCGCCTCTCATTACCCTTTCAGGTTACATGTAGTAATATAGGAATTGAACTCGGAACCTTTGGCTGCGTTATCTGATAGCTCGTAACCTTAATTATTGATCACTCATAATATGTAGCTGACGATTTCCTCACGTCCATCACAGACTCTGCCTTAAAATATGAGTGAAGACTTACCCTAGGCATGAGACTACTCTTGGTTAGTTCAATGGTAAGGACATTGAAGTACTAAACCAAAGGTCCCGAGTTCACTTCCCGTGTCTAGATGTCATTTTTCAATTGAAAAATAATGTTTATTATTGCGTTTGAGTGATGGCGTAAAACAATTAGGGAAACCGTACATCCGGGTGAAATTTGAACTCTGACCTCCCTATCACTGACAAACTGGACAGGTCTAGACAAAGACCTTTGTTCACGCCATTACTTGTGCAAGGGTGCTAACACTATTTAAATTTTTTATAGTTAAGTTGGTACACTTAACAAAAATAAACCCATTGTAAATTTGTTCAACATTACACAGAATCATAAAGTGACTATACGGCATTTGATTGGAATTAATATAAACTCAATTAAATAGATCCATAAAGTTATTAGAAGTTTTAACTTAAATGTTAAACGAAAACCTTTATTTATTTGATAAGTAATGTTCGGCAGGAAATAACTGAATCAAGGTGACTTGGTGGTCTAGGAGTAAGGTGTCAGACTTCTGTGTTGGGGGTCCGGGGTTCAATCCTTGGTCCTGGCACAGATTTATCTGATTACCAAACCCTTCTTTCACCTCTGACAAGACATCTTGTGAATGTGGGCAATGCCAGGCCTCCACCTGTGGTTCGGATTCCACGTTAAACTGTAGGTCCTCCATTTCATCTCACAATCACCCTACCACCACACATTAGCGTAAGTGCGTATAAACTGAACGGGTAGTAAGATGCAATGCTAATAATAATAATAATTAATAACTGCATGAGTTTATTAGTGTTGTTCAAACTCAATTCATAGCTTTTATTGAGCCGAATACTAAAATAACTCAATTATTAAACACATTATATTAAAAATAAATGTGTTCCAGTAATTTAATTTGGAGCGAAACAAACTATTTTGAGTGATTGTACCATTCTCGTATCTCACAATGTATTCAAGTTTTAAAAGAACACCCACAATTGTTATGACACCATACAAAGAAAATGTATTCAACTTCGAAGCTTTTTACAAATTACTACTTTAACAGGAGTCAAATAAATCTTTCGCTGGACACTAAAATATTCCTATACGAAGTTTTAAACGTTTTATTTATGCCCGCGAATAGTTTGTTGATTATTCAGCGATTCTTGAATCCTTAGAATAAAAATGACCTAAGTAAAACCACCCTTTTTTTTTAACTGAATATAATCTACAGCCAGTTTATGGTTTTATCTAATTTTACCGTCCATAGGTCATCAAAAGAGACTTGAAAATATCCATAGGTAAACAAAATAGTCTCGTAATTTTACTATTCCCAGGCAATTAAAATATATTTGTTGTATTACAGTCTCTCTTTAAATTTACTATCAACGTCTGTATGGTTTTTACTTTCTCTAGACTCCTCGGAGAAATATGTATTATGAACATGAAAAAAATCAAACTCAAGAATTTGATAAATACCAACCCTCTGGAACAAAAATTTGTTTTTCGTGATAAATTGTTTCAGTATTCAGTGTGCCTGTTTGTATGTATCTTGGACTAGAGCTGAAAATATTTTACTGATCGGGATAAAACTACTTATCTAGGATTCTTATAGGGTTCCCTCAAGGAACTTTTTAAATTATATATCTAACTCTAAAATTAAAGACAGTTTAATAAATGTCAAAAAAGAGAAATCAAAATATATACTCTCGAAATCCACTAAAGATATTTTTATGGTATTTTGTATCTATGCTCTGTTTAAAATAACAAACAAAAATGGTAATTCTAATTTTTCAATTAAGATGACTTTGAGCGTACTTTACATTAGCGGAACTATCCAATTATGGTCATATCTCCTAAACTATTTGAGAAACGAAATAACTTATCGTAATAAAGTTAAAGTAAGCTTAAAAAATAAATTAAAAGTATTTTAATTGGAATTTATTTGTACCAAACCAATAATTTATAAGCTATAAAACTTTATATATATATATATATATATATTTATCTGGATCTTTGAAATATTAAATTGAATATTATGCTCTTTGGTAGACATAGATGTTTCTATTTTCTCAACGTTTCTGTAATAATGATTATTATTTTATCTATACTCTTTGGTTGAGTGTTTCTGAATATTTTTTTGTTTCATAAACCATAAGAGTTGTGGCTAATGTTTTTATTATAAGATAAAAGAGAGAGCGTACGTTTGGTGCACAGTGCTGATTATATTCAAACCATTGATCCTATACACAAAATGACCTAAAATGTTCATAGCCGCACTTACAAAAGTATTTTTCTTATCCCTATCTTGCGCTAATTATATATAGTCTGACTCATTACACCCTATCCCTATATTTAACTAGTTCTATCCAGTAGATATCATTACACCTTATCCCTATCTTGAGCTCGTTCTATCTAGTCTGACTCATTACACCCTATCCCTATATTTAGCTAGTTCTATCCAATGGACCTAATTACACCTTATCCCTATCTTGAGCTCGTTCTATCTAGTCTGACTCATTACACCCTATCTCTATATTTAACTAGTTCTATCCAATGGACCTAATTACACCCTATCCCTATCTTGATCTAGTTATATCCAGTCCACCTAATTACACCCTATTTCTTTTAGGTCTATTTTAATGGTATACTACCATCTTTGTCTAGGTCTTCCCATTGATCGGTTTGCCAGTAAATAATCTTGAACATACATGATTTTAGACACTTCCTTTTGCGATGGATGTCCGGCCCACGGTAATATACGGCGAGCTTTTGGTTTTAAGGTTAGATAGATAATTCCAAAAATTCCTCTGTGGAACCTTAAGAAAATATGAGATACCGAGTTTTAGCCTAATTGGTGAAATAGTTTTGGCTCCAATCCCAGTGATAGACAGATGGGATCGCAAAAAACAACTTTTTGGAGTTGAATGAATGCAAGGGTGTTATGAAATACGTTGACAGCCATCAAAATCATATTTTTTTACGA
This sequence comes from Timema douglasi, assembly GCA_901482245.1. NCBI lineage: Eukaryota > Metazoa > Arthropoda > Insecta > Phasmatodea > Timematidae > Timema > Timema douglasi. The sequence goes on along the minus strand of CABEEJ010000241.1, from coordinate 319,776 downwards.
TCATAATACTTTCTATCCCTGAGGGGTTATGATAAAGTAAAAAAATATTAGTACTGAAAGGTAAAGTGTAGATATTATTAATTTGTTTATATTTTTACCGCCACACCAGTTCCTCAAATTGGGAGCGTTCTTTTTTACTGTTGTAGACATTTTTTCAATCTATTCTTTTCGGATTATTTATGTGCAGTATTTTGGGCTCGCCCGAATTGCGCCAATTCTCTTAGCTCGGACCCGAATTGCGCCAAGAGCTTAAAAGTGCCCCCCCAGACCGGACCCGAATTGCGCCAATACCCCCCTTCCCAAGACAGGACCCGAATTGCGCCAACTGTGAATATAAGCAAATATTAATACTATGTCTGGCGGTAAGAAGGACACAAGTCAAAAAATATAATTTAGTTAACTATATTTGCTCGAAATCAATCACAATGTATAAAGGTTGAAGGTGATGTTGTCTCTTCTCGCACTCCTCCTTTAGGATTCTCATAGCGTCAATGTAGCAAAAAGCTTAATAAAATGTTTCGGTGCGTATTCAAAGGTTCCATCCATTCACCCAATTTCATTCTGGCACAAATACTCAAGATTCGAGTGACAAGAAAATATCACGATCTCCTTCTCTTTTTCGTTTCTCAACAAAAAGTTTTCGTCTTGAATAGTTTTTATTTCAATTGAATCTATGGCAAATTGAATTTCTTCGGAAAATTTAGGCAACTTTGGCAGTGTTTTTAGTTTAGTGTGGTTGATGTTATTCCTGATACATTTATTGTCCTTGCGGGTCAATGTTTTTATAGTTTTTTTCTGTGTCTGTACCTCTGTGTGGATTAACTTTGAAGGCCTTACTTCAATCTCTTCAGCTTTCCTCTTAACTGCGTTGCTAATGTATCTTCTGTTCAACTCTTGATCTAGTAGTGGTTCGTGGTTGTGTTCATTTTCAGTCCACGAGAAAATATTTCCACCATCAAGAGTGAATATTTTAGCATTGCAGTCCTTTTTGGTGCATCTCCACCTCTCTTACCTCGTCAACTTTAATTGATTCACCTGTCGATACATATATTTATTATAGACAATCAGAACTTTCCCTTTTTCACTATAAATCCTTTCCATATCAATAATTCTCGCTAATATTATCACAGTTCACACAAAACCCGAAAAAAAAAATACACCGGGACAGTCACTGTTTTCGAGACAATTAATAAGTATTGGACAGACGGATGTCAATACTACTGTTACAAGTCTTGTTAGGGGCACCTAGGGCGTTTTTACATTCCTTTACTAAGGGGAGAGATTGTTTGCGATGGTCTTTGTTTGTATCATCCCCCCCCACCTCCCTCACCGACTACCTGAACTTGACTTGGCGCAATTCGGGTCCGGGATTAGTAAACAAATTTTAATCCCTTAATGACTGGCGCAATTCGGGTCTGCCCCAGTATTTTATGGGGGTGTTGGGCTAAGGCACGGTCTAGACTATAGGGTCGTGACCCTTGTGTTTTGTGAGTTGCTGGAATGTTTGTAAGTTGACCTCTTTCGAAAATAATAACTAAATCTCTTCTTTTTTTCTCTCTCTCTCTCTCTCTCTCTATCACTCTAGTGGCAGTGAAACTGTCTTCAACACGCACACACTCATTCTCATGCTGTATTATATATCGAACAAAGAGTGTAAGAGTGTAAAATTATCTGCCCTATTTTTTTATTTCAATTTTTTCATGTTGAAAGGTGGCCAGGGGAGTATTCTACTTTGAACTATATAAGTAGACACATTTTAGAGAATAACTGTAGTCGTAAATTTTGGCTAGTATTACCAAGGATTTAATTCTGCCCTAAATTTTGCAACAATCCATGGCCAATTAAATTAGTCGGACTCCTTAGTTCGGTCGGTAGCGGATATGTGTCCACTAAGCCAATGATTCAAAGTTTGTTTAACGGTTAAGTCGAAAACTGTAGGAATAGGCTCTTTATATAGATATCTATACATAGGGGCTATTTATACATAATTTTACTTAAGTCTATACATATACATTTTTATAGTTTTATATATATATATAAACTTCCTTTGGAGAGAAAGTAAAGCCTCCCTACTCTCCTTCAACATAAACGCTGGTAGAATCTCTAAAAATGCTTCCTTCTTCATCACTACACCTATTATCCTATATCCTATTACCCTATTATCATATATCCGTATAGCCTGATAATTTAATGATACGCAGTGTTGAAAAAAAACACCTCTTTCTTCAAAATATCTGTTTAATTTTTTTTAAAGCTATTTCCTACAATACCACACAATATGTTGGGAGAAACACGATGGGCTTGTTATTTGATTGTGAGTATATAAATCTAATTATTTATTTTTTTAGCGCTGTATCTTAAGCACCCTTATGTATTAACTACGCTAGTGTGCTATAGACAAAAGAGGTGAGGAAATGTATTCGCATTTGCGTGTAAGGAGAGTGGAAAAAAATATTCAAGGAAAAACTAAGTAAACAAAACCGGGATTCAAACCCCGATTTTCTCGTCATAATCAGTCCAGTCTATTGCAAAACTGACGCCGTTAGATCATTCGACAATCAAAACGGGTACATGGTAATATTGATTAATATTATTTAAAACGTCTGTGCAAGTAATAGAGGTTAGTGATAAAATCCATTGAAAAACCCCAATCTATTGAATCTGTAAAGTTTTTTTTATTTGGAAAGTTCATCTCCTAGCTGTGGGATCAACATGGTTTTCCCACGGACGAGAAAAAAAAAAGACACAGAGAGAGCAAAAGAAAGAAAGACGTTCCGAATAAATGAAGTGAAACCTCTTACTTTAATTGTTGATAATTTAAATGTAAACTTTAAGGTGGTGGTGTAGGAAACGCGACGAAAGGGTAGTGTTTTTTGCAGTGATTATGACAAAACAATTTTAATCAAACGGTTCTTCAGTACAACCATAGAATTTAATTTTCTTCACATGGTGATATCAACAGTTGTTGAATATCTGTAAAGGTTGTCCTGGAATTTGATGTCAACTTTTCCTCGTAATTTAAAAAGTTTCTCATCTAATGACTCTTTGCTCATGACAGACATTCAACAACTGTTTATATCAACATGTGAAAAAAATTAAACTCTATATTTATACTGCAGCTATATTTTATTTATTTTAATATAAAAACATGTTTTGCAATAAAACTACAAACAAACTGGTCTTTTCTCGCGTCCCCTACATACCCACCTTAAAGAAAATGAATAATAAGTAAATTACCAGCATTCGCCTGGAACAGAGTGGAAATCAATATTATAGATATCGTAAACTTCAGTGCTCAACACATCTAATTCCACAAGTTCTTGATCGAACAATCTAAAATATATTAAAGGGATTTAAATAATTTATTAGATAATTAAATCACCCTCAAAAATTGAATTTCCTTGGAGTCATGTTTACCACTCATATATATGACTCTATTTATTCCTATATATAATATATATTATAGAAAAACTCTTATTTTAACACTGTGGTTTTCTTTTCATTTTTTCTCCATGTTAATGCGGATGCATTCACATAAACCTATCCTTCCAACACACATATTTAATATTGAATCATTACAAATCTTGATATTGAATTTACTTTTAAAAATTGCTCAATGTTTCTGTTGATAATTATTTAAAAAAAGTCTTAAACATATAAACTTTAGCAAAACTGTACTAATTTAATTTTACCTTTATATTTGATGCGTCACTGATTTATTATTGGTCATCTGACGTATAAATTATGAAAAAAAATAATTCAAAAGTTTCTTGATGGTTATTACACGTAAAACATGAAAGGCCTTCCGACGCATAAATTGATTCCAAGATAAAAGATAAGTGGTAATTCCTTTTGATGTAACTACGTGAAAGTTCCTATGATGTACTCCATCAGACAAAGATCCGGGTTCTAGACCTTGCAAGGTCAATTGCTGGCTGTTTATTTATATTTTTTAGCCAGATGTGGTTATTTCAACTAGATCAGGGATTCGTTAACTACACTCTAGCGTAACCAGTAATCACGATATTTATTATACCAGAATAATGACTTTAAAATTGTGGTTCTCTATTGGCAATGACACATCTACGTATTTTACTGTGATACGCGAAACTTTAAAGTGTCCAAGTCGAAGGCCAAATATCCCTGTGTAGGTGAATTGTGGTCCAATCTTGAAATCGTGTACGAGTTGCGGTCCGGATTTTTGAGAGACGCGTACAAATTGCGGCCCACTCGCTTGCGAGAGAGGTATGAGTTGCATCCACCTAATTAACAGCCTGCTTTCTATCATGCTGGCTTGAATTTCAAATAAAAACTCTCATCATCTCATGTTGACATCCCTCGTAATATTACTAATATCCAAACTTCCTCAGTTCTTGTCATTCAATGATTTTGACAACAAATTTAAAGGTAGGTTAGGTTAGGTTAGGTTAACAGCCCGGGCCGAAATTCAACTGTTTCTTTAGAGGTAAGCAACTCAACTTCGAAACTACCCGCCTCGGTGGCGTAGTTAGCTAACGCGCTAGTCGAGTTAATCCGAACTGCCGAGGACGGGGAGATCGAGATCGAGGTTCGAATCTCGGTCGGGTGAACTGGGGTGCGTTTTTCTCCCAAATGGTTTTCCACGCAAAAGCGGGTTCACTTCCTCTAAATTCAACCCTCTCAATTCCCAATCCATTAGCGTAATTAGTACTTAAGCGTATATCCCTAAAGGGTAGTAAGACGCGGTGCTAAATAAAAAAACCTTTGAAACTCATAATATCCTTCACATCTTAGAGAAATTTCAAAGGAAAAAGAAAATTTCCAATATATTTACTATGCACGTATTTGAAATATCTCTCTAAATATGACACATGACACATACTCATATTAAGAACAGCTACCACCCTCTTCAGTGGTCAAATGTATTAAGGCGTCACTCTTATGTTAGATTGGCCTGGTGATGATGTAGAGATGAGGGTTCGAATACCGGCTGGGTCTATTTAGGTTGGTTTTTCCTAAATGGAATTCCATTTTCCTTCCACGAAAAAGTGGGTAGATACCACCTAAAATGATTCCACACTCATTCCTACTTCATTATAGTAATTATTATATATGCCTATAACCTGAACGGGTAGTAAGACGTACAGAAAAAATATATATGTATTGTTTATATAAGTAGGGCCTAACTCTTAGAAGCTTAGCCCTCTTGACCTTTGTACTTATAAAATGCTAACCATTATATCTCACTGCATCAACTTAGTGTCTTAATTTACTAATTTAAATTATTGATTAGCTATAATTATTATTTATTTACTAGTCTTCTTGTCTATTTTTCAGTACTGATCTAATATAGTTATTGCGGTTGTTGTTCATACCTACAGTAAATTATTATTATTAGCACTGCGTCTTACTACCCGTTCGGGCTATACGCACTTACGCTAATGTGTAGTGGTAGGGTGATTGTGAGATGAAATGGAGGACCTACAGTTTAACGTGGAATCCGAACCACGGTGGAGGCCTGGCATTCACACACATTCACATGATGTCTTGTCAGAGGTGAAGGAAGGGTTTGGTAGTCAGATAAATTTGTGCCGGGACCGAGGATTGAGCCCCGGACCCCAGCACAAAAGTCCGACACCTTACCCTTAGACCACCAGGTCTCCGATTAACTACATTAAAGACAATTGAAGGTACATTTAAATAATCATCATTGCTATATAGGGATAGTTAACTTATTGATAAAAGGTTCATTGCTATGGAAATAAGTGCATAAGATGAGGAAGGAAATTCCAAAGAAATATACTCCCCATTTGCCTTGAAAAAAAAAAATCACATATCCAGTGCAACTATTGATATATTTTAGTTTTAGTTATTCGAGGTATTTAATGTCAACTTACTAAGCCGACTTATTTAATCAGCACACAAGAATTTCTACGAACGAGTGTGAAAGGACATACCAATTTTGCCGGGTAAGATATTTTCCCATACCTTCCAGGGTTCTTTTACTTGCCACAATATCGACATAGGACTGACGACTTTACTCCCCCCTCCAAAGGAAGTTGTGCTACGGATCTTATCACTCAAGAAAAATCCGTTGACTCCAGCTGGGTTCGAACCCATCAAAGTCGAATCCCGAGACGAGTACTTTACCACAATACCATTAGAATACCTATCAAATCACACTAAGAAAATAGTAAAATATTTAATATTTTGGCCTTAAAAAAACAAGTTTTTATTTTTATAATAGGACCTTCTTATAAAAATTGGACTGTACCTGTATCCAGCCTATAGCAAAGTCCCAATAAAAAATTTGTCATATGTTTTTTTTCCCCCAGTGGCCTTGATTGGTGTCGAGTTGCTCAAGATGATTTGTATGCATTAGAATGAACACTTAGGATTGTATTTTACGCCTGATTCATCTGTGAATTCTAAATGGACCAAAATGTCCTTCTCTTTGAGTCACCGACGAGTGAAGGTTAATTTGAAAGAAGGAGATATGGTCCATTGAGGAAGCTGAACGAAGAGAACAAGGTCAAAACATTCGTCACAATCATCTCAAACTTTTTTTTTTTCATTGCAGATGTAAGAACGCTTCTAAATATCTTATTATGTGAAAAACGTTTCAACTGAACTAGGGTTTGTAAACTACATGTTCGTTAGTTCATTATTATCTTATATAGAACACCTAATTTAAATATAGAACAAATGAGATCGTATCCGTTAGAAAACATTAGTTGTTTGATCTTGTTGGGACTGAGGCTATAGTAAATTAAAATAAAATTAGAAAATGAAAAGATGTAAATAGGAAAAAACTTATTAACAATATTTTAGCAATGTTGCTAGAATATATACACTAGACTTTAATTATTTTCTTCATATTGTACGTGTTATATTATACCATTTTAGATACAAATTATGGCATACAAGGTTTTATAAGGATATCAATTGCCGGTACACAATTTACACAAGATTAAATCCGGGTACATTTCAAAGCTACGTCGTATCCATTCAAAAAAATTGTTTATGTCAAATTTCTTGCTTGTTAAAGTTCCAAGGTTGGTAGTAAGTCCCACAGACGTTTTGTGATTTTTGTGTGAATCTATAGCTCAATACGGTGACCTGGCCGTCTAGAGGTAAGGTTTCGGACTTTTGTGCAGGGGTCCGGGGTTCAATCCTCGGTCCTGGCACAGATTTATCTGATTACCAAACCCTTCTTCCTTCACCTCTGACAAGATGTGCATTAATCACAGATTGTGAATGTAGGGAATGCCAGGCCTCTACCGTGGTTCGGATCCCAAGTAAAACTGTAGGTCCTCCATTTTCTTTCACAATCACACTACCATTACACATTAGCGTAAGTGTGTGTAACCCGAACGGGTAGTAAGACGCGGTAATAATAATAATAATAATAATATAGCTCAATAGATTTTGTTTTTAAAGACCTGAGCCTATTTATTACGACGATGTAAATTATATTTAGAATGTGTATTCACTATTGAAAAGTAAACTACGATTATATAAATCTTGAAGTAAATTCTTTTATTAAATAAAATAATTTTTTGGCAAAATTCTAGAAAATACTGTCGAAATAAATTATCTTTTTAAAAAAAATTGTGGTTTACCCTTTGAATATGTTTGAAAATTGAATTTTTTAGCACATACTCACTGTATATTCTTATATTTATTTTTTAAAAAAAGTATGAAAATAGCTTAGGTAGTGAGTGACCCCAAAATTATTGTCAAAAAAAATCGATTAAAGTAAGATAGCATATAGATAAATACATTTTATCAAACGCTTTTGGAATAAACACCAACAAACGCCTATCCTATTTCCTAACTGAGATTTTATCACAGTATAATCTACTTTTTAGCAAACAAAGTTTGTACTCGTGTTTTTTTTCTTGAAAGGGATAGATTGTAAGCAAATGGTTCCTAGCGTATCAGATTTTTAAAATTTAATAGTACCGGTTTAATCCGATCTGACTCAGTGGAGGAAAATAGGAGGAGGGAGGGTGTTTATTTTAATAAAATTAATTTTACAAGCCTTGAATAGTATTGGAGCTAAGGCGTCAACCACGTATGGTATTATTTGTCAGTGATGGGGATTTTGGAGTTTGAGCCCAAGTCGTGTTTATTGAAAGGGTTAAAAATGTGCACGCTACTTTCATGCAAATACGGGCACACTTTCTCTAACTTCTTCCTCCCTACTCCATATAACGGAAATTTTCGGGTATCCCAGACAGGTAGTAAGACGCGAACATCCCCTTCTGGGACCACATTATCAAAGGCTTTACTCTCGCAATAAATTGGACAGTCGATTTCGGGGAGATCAGGGTTCGAATCTCGGTGGGGTGTATTGAGTGTTTTTTTCTCCTAGATCGTTTTAGACTTTTATTCCACGCAAATTCGTACACACGTCCTTTAAATTCAACCATCCTCATCCCTATCTTATTAGCGTAATTAGTATGTATGCGTATAACCTAACGGGTAGTAAGACGCGACGATATGTATAAAAAAATATATAAAACTAAAAAAAAATTATTTCCATATATACAGTCAATTCCACTGTTTAAATGATATCACAAATTATTGAACAAAACAAAGTGGGTTTCATTAATTTAACTAGAATTTTTTAACTAAAGCAATCAAATTTACTATTCAAAGGGTTACGGAAAATTCATTTACGTCATGTTAAGACCAGTTTTATTCTAAAGGAGCATTTAAATAAATCAGGCTTAACTGCTCAATTAACTTTGATTAGTCATCATATTTTCCCGACCTGTTAGCGCCTGGAAACCACTTCCTTCCCCTCCCCCCATCCCTCTATCTTCCATCCTTTGGTGTCGATGACTCGTAAATTCTCTTAAGTCCTTTACCATGACGTATCTAGCCGGGAATCACTTCATAATCCTTTGAAGTAAGGTGACTGGTGATTGACACGTTCGATCACGGAAGGGCCTTATTTTATTTAAGGTGGGGG
>CABEEJ010000241.1:284734-310780 GCA_901482245.1 Timema douglasi | reverse complement strand
GGGGGGGGGGGGGGGGTAAGGATGCAGGAAAAATATATATCTGACAAGATAAATAAAATATTGCTCCATTATTAACATAAAAGGGTTTAATTTTCTTTCACACAGCGATAGCAAAAGTTGTTGAATATCTGTCATGAGAATAGCGGAATTAGACGAGAAACATTTTAAATGAAGAAAAAAGGTTGTCATTTAAAATCATTCAGGACATTCTTTTGACAGTTTCTAAAGTCAGGGATCAGAAACTGTCCGATCTCGCAGCAATTTTCAGTCGCAGTGAAAGAAAACTAGAGAGATCTTTGAGGGTTTTTTTAAACTCGCAAATATAACAAGTACTTTCAAATAATATTATATTGTGACCAAAATTACCTTTCTCGGTTATAATCGGCAATTCTATAAGACATTTAATATAGAATATAATAGCTTGGCTATTTAATCTAAAAATTTAAATAATTTAATACGTATATTTTATTTATTCTATTTTTTTTGTGAAGGAGGGGACATAAGCAAGTTGAGAATTATTGAATTCAAGGAATAAATTTAAGAACTATAGGCAAAATAAAATGCAAAGTACAGTGTAGAAACGATGGGTGATCGCGAAATATTTGATAAATCTATAATTCGATCTGGTCAAAAAAAAAGTTGCCTACCCCTGGTCTGAGGCTTCACTTTCGTGTTAGACTGGTTTGCTGACGATAGGAGGATCGGTGTTTGATTCCTGGTCAGGCGTACTGACGGTGACTTTTGCAAAGCTATTCCCCACTTTCCTACCACAACGGTGACCTGGCGGTCTAGGGGTAAGGTGTCAGACCTCTGTGCTGGTGGCCGGGGTTCAATCCTCGGTCCCGGTACAGATTTATCTGATTACCAAACCCTTCCTTCACCTCTGATAAGACATCTTGTGAATGTGGGGAATGCCAGGCCTCCACCGTGGTTCGGATTCCCCGTTAAACTGTAGGTCCTCCATTTCATCTCACAATCACCCTACCATTACACATTAGCGTAAGTGCGTATAGCCTGAACGGGTAGTAAGACGTGGTGCTAATAATAATAATAATAATAATAATAATAATAATAATCCTACCACAAATATACGGGGAGATTATTTCTAAAATTCTTCCTTCCTCATCCCTACCCTAATAGAGTTTATCATGTATGCGTATAACCTGAATAGGTAAAAGACGTGGCGATAAATAAAATATTAAATGAACTAAGAATGTAAATACAAATTGTAATACATTTTTTCCCCGGCATTAGCCAGTACTAATGTACCGTTGCCCTGGGGACGCCCGGATGTACTAATAGTACATCCTTCATGTGGTGGCTCTTCCCATGTTCCGATGAGATGTTCGAGATAGTGAGAATAAGGGTATTGAACCAGTAGGAACACTTAAACCTAACTTAAGCCTACCTAACCAAACCCTGGCGACCGTTGGGGTGATTCCCCATCTGCGAAAAAAAAATACCCAAGGAACCAGCTGGGAATCGAACGCGGGACCTCTAGGTAGGTAGCCAAGTGCACTGACCACTTCACCATTGGGTTAGTTAGTTTTATAATAATCGCGTCCTATGAAAATCAGATTGTACATATTATGCGCCAACCGATGCTGGTGAGGTCTATCCACCATCGGAACAAAGTGTACAAGAAATAGTAATATAACTATAATGGATGATTAGACAGTTCGTACTAATTAAGCCTCTCCTCGTCCCCACGATTCATTAACTAACCAAACAAAAATTGTTAAATCTAACCTTGCTATTTGACAAACGAGATATTAGTAAAAAAACAACCCAACTCTTTGGTCAACGCTGATGCGTTTAATGACGTGACAGTTTACAAAGCTGGTCTCGTCTCGTTGAACACAAGAGAGCTGTCTACAGGTCGTGTGGTTAGCTTCACTGTCTCTACAGTAGCCCCATGACTTCTTTGGTGCTGACTGACAGATCACAGCTGAGAGCTGACGGTTTTGAAAAGTTACCAGACCAAATTATGTATCCCTACGCCGAACTATTATGCTGCAAAAACATGTGTTTAGCAGCTGTCACTTCTGACAGTCAAAATTTAGGTATATACCTAAATGTTGACTGTCAGAAGTCAGCTGTGAGCTGTGGGTCAGCACCAAAGAAGCCATGGGGCTACTGTATCTACCCCTTATTTATATCCTAGTCAACTGACAGACTAATATATCGATTTATTTTTGTTCATTTTTTCATATTAATAAAGTAGTGTAACCCGCTTCGGTGGCCGTATGTTCTAACGCGCTACCATCGCAATAGACTAGACTTCCGATGACGGGGAGGTCGAGGTTTGAATCTAGATCGAGTTTTCTGAGGATGGTTAGCTCTCAATGGTTTTCCGATCTCTCTTTCTCTCTCACTCTACGCCAATGTTGGTACATTTTCTCTAAAGATAACCTTCCAGATCCCTAAAACCATCAGCGTAATTAGACGTGGTAATAAAAAAAAGTTTGCTACTGTACAAATCGATACTTAGGCTACGTCACGCTCGTCTAGTCTGGGTTGACGGTGACGCGTATGTAAGGGTTTTAATCCCAGTCGTGTGTACTGAAATGTTTTTTTCTCTCCTAAATAGTTTCTTCATTCCCACTCAAAGCAAGACGTGTATAGTACACTTAACCTAAGATTCTATCAGGTTCACAGATAATCTGGAAGTGCCAGTGATCGATTCCTGGACCCCTGGATCAGTAGCTATGAACTCTGACCACTAGACCACAGAGGCGGTTAACTTTTATGTTATAGTCGCAATCCCGCACGGCATTGTCCGTGACCCGCTGTGGTATAAGAATTATGNGGCCGATTATGTATTATATTGTTAATTTTAAACCAGATTGAATATATTTTCTTTAAAAATTGGTTAAAAATAGCCTAATTTAGCTAATAGCTTAATTATACATTTAAAAATCTGGCTTCGGGGTGCATTCGGATCCACTTCCGTTCACCTATTTTAAAAATTTCAGATCTTCCGCGTGCCGTAGATTTGGCTGGGCATCACACACACACACACAGACAAACACTTCCTTTTATTACTAGCCTATACAAGATTACAGGTCCTAAATGTGTGGTTAGCTCATGTGAGTAGTAAGATACGGTACACACACAAAGCGATAATTCGCAGGGGTTCAAAACTTGATTAACCTCATAAGAAATGTTCATAAAAAGGTATAAAATCAAGCGTCGCAGGAGACATCACGATTTTTCCGACGGTTCATCGATCGTGATCCCCCTAGCGGTGACAGATCGAACTATCAGCCGGAAGAACAATGAAAACCCATCACCCCTCTCCCATTTCCAACGATACTCCTTTGGTTAAATTTCCAAGAATAAAAAGAAAGTGACAAGGAAAAAAAAATTGAGATGATTTTGCGAAATTTCTGTTTGGAAACGATGACACGAAATTTTGTAAGAACAAAAAATACTTTTGAGAAAATCCAAATATAGTATATTCTTTCGCACCCAGTATTGAAAGCATTTTGTTATATTGTCAGTGTTATTCTATAGATATTGATTTTAATTTGATTGAGAGAGAAAATTATTTAAATGTGTGCGTAGGTAGACATGTTGATATCTTATCTGCTGCTGAAGATCCATGAAGCAGTAACCCAAGCAGGCGTACATTATCTTGGTGGATTATAGTCAGACGCACAGTTACAGAAGTTAGGATGAGTAAGGGGTTATTTAATTTAACGAAAGAGAGTGCAAAACACGAAAAGAGACTAAGAGAAGTTTATCCGTGGTGGTGACGTACGTCCACCTTTGAAAAAAAAACAACACTTTGCGAACCAAGGGAAAAACCGCGTAAAAGCACAAGAGAGAAAAATGTACCACCTTCGCAAAATAAATTAATCAAAAAGGACGGTAACTAGAAAAATGTGCTAGTTATATAAAATAATAATGAATATAAGAAATATCTAATTAAGTAAACAATAATGAAATTTGTATTAAATAAATAAAATATAAAGAAATAAAGACTAAATAGATATTGATAACATCAATCCAAAATAGCACCTACAGATACCCGCTTCTGTGGCCGCATGGTCTGGAGCGCTATTATCACATTAGGCTAGATCACCGATGGTGGGGGAGATCAATGTTCGAATCTCGGTTGGGTGTACTGTTGGTAATTTTTTCCAAAAACTGTTTTTCCACTCTCTCTCTCTCTACGCAAATCCAACGTATTAATACGTGAAAGTAGATGTGGTAACTTTTTAGCCATCAAATAAGATTCTTCCTATGAAAATTAGACTGTACAACAGTGAAGCACTCAGAAATGTAACTTTGGGGTGGGCATACGATCAAGGCTGTGGAAAGGGGAAGTGTGGCACATATCCCTAACTTCCGATAGCTGAGAAAATTAATAAATATAAAATGTCGTTAGATGACATATATATTTATGATAACTAAGGGCAAGGATTTAAAATAATTTTTGTGCCCTACTTTAAATTGTATCGACGTTATTATTTCTCTACTTCTTTTTTACAATGGAGTAGTATCAAGATATAAGCCTGTTATTAAATTATGAATAGCAGAACTAAAATACAAAGTACTGAAGATTTGTTTAATGTAAAAACTATATTTTAAAGTTCTCATTGACAATATTTGCTGTCTTGGGAGGGGCAAATACCCCCCACTTTACCCTCTTTGGATGCGCCCCTGTTGTATTATGCGTTCTTATCTTTTCGCGAGGCTTCCTTAGAAAGAAGGATGTCATATAAAAGTAAATCTGTATAAAACAACAAATGTAGAACCATCTTTCACAAGTACTTGTCAATATTGAGGCTATCCACGAAAAATTCAAACTATAATGATACATATCTAAGACTTTGTCCTCTCTCGCTTTCTCCCCCCCCCCCCTATACCTCTCCCCTCCCTTTCTTAAACCTCCCTCTGGTATTGATTTTATTCTGAAACAGCATGTCATGGCAAAAGAAAAGTCTAACGTCTTTGGAAATTACAAATTTGAAATTTTGTTTCTTGAAATTGTGCAAGGTAGAAAGAAACTTTTTAAATTATAAAAAACATTCAATCTGACGATAGATCCAGTTTCACTACTGGAATTAAAATTAAAACATCTAGTGATTAAATTGGAATATAAAATTGCCTGTAAGCCCGCTTCAGTGAACTCATGGTCTGAGGCATAACTCGGCAATATATAAATTCAGATGACAGGTTTATTAGGGTTAAAATCCCGGTCAATTTGCATCGGTTATTATTGTGTACATATTTTTTACCTTCAGCTTACATTTGGGTGCGTAAAACCCATTGTTTGAATGCTTGTTTTAAACATTTTTGGTACCTAAGAAACTGTTCCTTACTTTTAATAATAAATTTACCTTGAAATCAACAACAATAAATGTACTTGAATGAGATCAGATTTATATTAATTTTTTATTTTCTATCTGTTTACACATCTAATCTTTTCTTGATTCGTATTTTTTTGTTTACCACTGTACTGATAAAAAGTTATAATGAAACCCCCCCTCTCCTTTAAATGACTTGTTTAATGTGGTGGTTGTTAACGGAATAGTGGGTGTTCATCAACCAAGCCCACGGCGGTAACCCACTATTATAATATATCCAAAGATTTGACGCGAAGCTTGAGATTTAATCGAGAATAACGATGACACGTTGGTATTTGAGGTCAACGATCTATGTACAATAGATCCTTCTTCTTTCACCACTACCCTACACTTTTACAAAAAAAAAGTATGTTCAACCATAACAATAAGAGGTATTAGTGTTATCGAAGATAGTTAGGCCTGTGCTTGTTAAAGAATTGATTAATAATATTGTAACCCACCTCGGTGGCGTAGTTGGCTAACGCGCTTGTCATGTTGAACTCGACTGCCGAGGACGGGGAGATCGAGGTTCGAATATCGGTCGGGTGAACTGGGGGTGGTTTTTCCTCAATGGTTTTCCACTCTCCCTCCACGCAAATGCGGGTTCACTTCCTCTAATTCAACCTTCCCAATTCCTAATCCATTAGAGTAATTAGTACTTAAAGCGTATAACCCAAACAGGTAGTAAGACGAGGTGCTAAATATTAATAATATTTTAGACACATCAATTTTTGTCTTATAAGTGTTATTCTTAAATTCCTGCCCAAACAATTTTAACATGTTTTTAAATTAAAGCTAATGTGCCCAAAATTGTACATTTAAAGAATTCTCAAAATAGAAGCATCAAATTTTAGGAAATAACAATTTCTTTCGTACAGAAATTTATCGAGTGGTGTCAAAAAAAATAATTTATTATTAAAAGTACTGACTTGATAGCAGTGGTCGACAACAATTTTGGACACCTATCGACTTAAGAAACGGAGGGGACGCGAGATAAGAGCTTTGTATTTGTAATTCTTATAGAAAAGATGTTGTTGGATACAAAAACAAAATGTTTCTCTAGTAGAAACATGAGAGTTTAACTTTATTCACGCGGTGATATCACCCGTTGTTGAATATCTGTCATTAGCTTAGCGGCATTAGATGACAAAATTTTTAAATGAAGAGAAAAAGTTGTCATTACATTCCAGGACACCCTCGACAGATATTAAAAGATCTTTTGGTGTTTCCATGTGAAGAAAATTACGTTCTTTATATAATCTGAAGCAATATTTTATTTTTATTTTGACCATAAAAGTGTTTTGATATAAAAACTAAAAAACACCTTTTATCCTGTTCCCTACATCCCAAACTTAAAGACTTATCTAAGGTCCAACCATCACTTACCATTTTTTCATCTACTTTTTCAATTTTATTTCTTTGTCTATCTTTTATCTATACCTTAAACTCAACTCAAAAACGTACTTTCTTACCTCTATAGAATAAAATAAAATAAAATGTACATTTTTATCAATGATATTTTGGTTACACTCAAATATTATTTAAAAGAACTTGCGATATTTGCGACTCAAAAATCGAATTTTAAAGATCGATCGTTTGAACATTGCCGCGAGATCGACCAATTACCAAACCCTGCTTTGAAGGATTGGCATGTCAAAGTTTACAAATTCTCAAAAGCGAGGCCATCTTTAATCGGTGAATGTATAGCCACCAGGGTTTCTGATGTCATCAAAATAAGTGGATAAGGTCTTCACAAAAAAAAGGTATTGAGCTGTATCTTTGAAAAAAAAATAACAACTATAAAACGTTTGAATTTACGCTGATATTTACTACAAACTCGGTGACTTAGGCAAATGAGGAAATTGACTTTTACATCTTTACCTCTAGGTAAAACTATTTACACTTTAGTTTACATAAAAGAACATGTTGAAATTAAGATTTAGATAGATTGCTCTAGAAATATATATAAAAAATTAAATGTATAGATTAACGCTTAATAGAATTCATAAAGAGAATATTATTAAACAACCAAACTTACGAATTCATAACTGTATAACGGTAATTCACAAGGTGACCTGGCGGTCTAGGGGTAAAGTGTCAGACTTCTATGCTGGTGGCCGGGGTTCAATCCTCGGTCCCGGCAAAGATTTATCTGATTACCAAACCCTTCCTTCACCTCTGACAAGACATCTTGTGAATTTGAGGAATGCCAGGCCTCCACCGTGGTTCGGATTCCACGTTAAACTGTAGGTCCTCCATTTCATCTCACAATCACCCTACCATTACACATTAGCGTAAGTGCGTATAACCCGAACGGGTCGTAAGACGCGGTGCTAATAATAATAATTCACAAGATTTATTTTATAACTCTATGTACTAATTTATTTTCATTCTTCTTTAATTTTGTTTGTAGTTCCATGAGTATGGTACTATGGTACCTAAACATGTCGTAATAACGTATTCCAGCATCTTCCCAGTGCTGGATAACATCAAGAATAATGGTACAAGGAAACAGAAAAGACTTAGATTATTCCAAATCACTTAATTCCTTCATTAATTGTGTATAAATGCTTATATTTGACAATATGTTTTTTCACCAGAAGTAAATTCTAGCTATACATTTGACTTGTAATTTCACCTAATCATCAACAAATATAGCAACTGTTTAATCTATAAATTAATTATATATATATATATATATATGTAAATATATATATATATATATATATATATTTATAAAGCAATATATCTAAATTTTAACTTTAAATTATAACCACTCCTTACGTTTAATTATTTTTAGAATATTCTCTAAAATGTTAAACGAACATTCTTCGACACAATTTAAAAAGGTACCATCTCGTTAAACTCTATCTGGACTTATAGAGGAAGGAAATTAGAAAAATTAGATAGCTATCAACATTTTATAAAATATAAATTATATTCATCTGCCATAATCGAATTATTGGGAAGACTGTCTAAACGTTTAGTCTACTGTTCAGGTGAAGAGGAGTCCAGGGTTCGAATCCTAGCTTTGTGAGCTGAAGTTGGTTTTCCCCTATATGGTTTTACACTCCACGCCTAAGCCAAGGGCAAAACATTTCCCCATTCCTAATCACGTGATAAAATGTTGATAGCTTGAATGGGTAGTAGAATGTTGATTTAAAAAAATAGTAAAGCGTTTGGAGGGGGGGGGCACCTAAGTAAGTGAGAAATTGCCGCACAGAATTTCAGCTCTAGTGTAATATTTAATTATACGATGTTTCAAAATATTATTTACGTCAAAATAGAGTCTAAGGATTTCAAAAGGGTTATTTTACTTAACAACCCTATAGTTTGAATAATGATGATGATGATGATTACACTTTGATAATCATATAAATAAAATTTGTAAAAATGTAACGATTTTCTTAGGTTTTTAAGATGTTTGTAGAGCTATAAGACAAGTCTTGATGAAAAAGGATTTTAGACTTAGCCTTAATAAAATACATTTTTTTAAGGCTCATAAAACAAAAATTCAAGATATTTAAGAACTAGCAGCGAGTTTTCCTCTTCAATTTGAGAAAATAAGTTTCGTAATTTTCTTTCTCTTCTTTCTTATTGACAATACAAAGGTTGGTTGTAAGTTAAGGGTGAAAGGGAGTATAAGCTATAAAAATAATTGATAATTACAGTAGCCCCATGGCTTCTATGGTGCTGACTGACAGCTCACAGCTGACTTCTGACAGTCAACATTTGGGTGTATACCTAAATTTTTACTATCAGAAATGACAGTTTCTAAACACATGTTTTTGTAGATCATATGGTTTGGCGTAGGGATACGTAATTTGGTCTGGTAACTTTTTAAAGCTGTCAGTCAGCCACAAAGAAGCCATGGGGATACTGTAGTGCCAGAAAGCGACACAAAATATTGTATTTGAAGGCTTGTGTCCTGACAGCGGATCTATACCTTCTCGCTGGCCGAGACGACCACCTTAATAGTTCCACGTCAAACATAAATTTCCAATTCTAGTACCCTTGAAAGTATCTAACCTTTGACCAAATTAAGTTTCCAATTTGGTATTCCTAATTACCAAGTCAAATATATGTTGTTGTTTTCAATTTATTTGTCATGGAAATGTTGATAATTATCTATAATAAATTATTTTTATTTATATATGAATCCTAGTTCTATTAAAAATATTGTTTCTGAACCAACTTATTTGATCAACACATGACTTAATAAATGTACTTGACTATAAAATAGACACAACTACCAGTTCTTCACCCAAGGTCGTAGTCAGGTTTTTTTGGGGGGTTCAAACCCCCCAAAATTTTACGAAAAAATATATATGGCTTTATTTAAGGTTCAAACAATACCAAATTAAGATACAAGTACAAATTAGGAGGCTGTGTTACTATAAAAAACACTTCAGAGAGTGTCTAGGGGTGCTTAGTATTTAGAATTTTTCCTGCCTTCAGCATTTAGGGGGTTATGTTGCCATTAAAAAAACACATTCGAGAGCTTATAGAGGTGTTTAAATATATAGATTTTTCCTAGCCTCCGGTGGCTAGGGAGCTATGCTGCTGAAAAAAAAAACACTTTAAAGAGTTTCTAGAGATGTTTAATATTTTGAATTTGTCTTAGACTGCGGCAGTTAGGGGGCTATGTTACCATAAAAGAACACTTCAGATAACTTCTAGAGGTGTTTAATATTTATAATTGTTCCCAGCCTTTAGCAGTTAGGGGTTATGTTGCCATAAGAAAACACTTCATATAACTTATAGAACTTTTTATCATTTAGAATTTTTTTCTAGTCTCCGGCAATTGGGGGATTTGCCTATCAAACCTCCCCTGAAATTATTGGTTGGCTACGGCCTTGCCTTCACCAATTAATTCATCATCGTTAAAGAAGAAGCTTCAATTTCAGCAATAGTATATTTTTTAATTCGGCGTGTAATTTAACGTAGGACTTAAAATAACCAAACAAATCTTCACATTAAGAGCGTCGTCTTATCAATTCAAGACTCTTGGGACTACTTTGAAGAAAGCTTTTAATAACGCGAGACCACTAAAATCTAGTTTTCCCTTATTTTTAATCGCATGGAACAACAAGGCATAAATGGTCATATGTAACTGTATTTATAAATTTAAATATTTTGAATAATATTAATAAATACAGGAAGTTTTGCTAGGCTATAAAAGTATGATAATGCTTTCAACCTTCACTAACGGCATACATTTCGAAATTACATAAATTACATCGTAGTGGATACAAAGTAATAACCAATTGACAAACAGATTACAACTCACACGATTCGATAAATTTGATGATTATGATTATGAACTAGTTTCTCCATTTTTAATACATGCTCAGTCTATAAAAACCTCCTGGATTTTATATTACCCTAATAAGGCTATTTTAGTCGTAAATTTTATAACACATATTAATATCTTGTTTCCTTGAAGCATTCTACACATTTAGTTAATCTCGTCACATACCTTCTTGATTTTATACAACAGTAATAACCTTATATCAAAAGAGAAGATCTTCGGATCATGTGCAAGTCACTTGCTTTATTCATGTATGCATGTTAAATTATTATTATTATTATTATTATTATTATTATTATTATTATTATTATTATTAGCACCACGTCTTACTACCAGTTCGGGCTATACGCACTTACGCTAATATGTAATGGTAGGGTGATTGTGAGATGAAATGGAGGACCTACAGCTTAACGTGGGATCCGAACCACGTGGTTTGGTAATCAGATAAATCTGTGCCGGTACCGAGGATTGAACCCCAGCCGCCAGCACAGAAGTCTGACACCTTACCCCTAGACCGCCAGGTCACCCTATGAACGTTAAAATAGGGTTATATACTGTAAACTGAATTTAACGTGAAGTTAGTGGCGACACGTAGCTAAGATTAGTGGGGGTGCTGCTCCGGAAAGTCTAGCCTTTGTTTTAAAATTGTGTAAAAGGAAAAAAAAACCTGTATAAAAAGAAGATTTGTTCAGGAACTTTATAAAATCTTCACAAAAAAAAACTTTTTTACTCACTTGAACATAAATTGTTAAAGCTCAAGCTTGATCTATTCATTTAAAAATGAAATCCATTCTTTTTGTTTTAATTTGCGCGAAAAGTTCAATAATTTTCTCCTTGATCTCTGGATGACAATTGAGGAATTTTTCTCCTTTGAAAGTACTGTAAGCGCATTTAGTCTTTATGTTAAATAAAAGAACCGAAAAAAAATGAATCAAATAGAATAGATGGAAGCAGAATAATAATCTAACTCTACACTCTTCTACACTTGATCACATTCAAGAATGTGGTACACGGTTTTTAAGCACAACACACGCTGAGCAAAAAAAAAACACTTCCTTCCACCACCACGTCAGAGCCGACACTGCGAGAGCAACAGTGCTCTCTCTACCTGGCAGTCCCGCTTTCCTCCCAACTCCTCTCCTATGTGCGCATTCATACAACAGTCAAACACCACGTCGCTGGCACTGTGAAGCGCACAGTTCCATACAAAGATGTTTGTATCTTTTCATAAACTGGGGATGGCTGCTGAGGTACTGACATTAAGTTTAAGGAATATATATTGTACTACAATAATATAGAAATATGTAAAGAAAAAAGGACTCATTATATTAAATGTTATCGATAATATAAAGTGGAAATAGGGGGCACTGCAGTTCCGCAGTGCCTATACACGAGCCACCACTGCATGAAGTTCAACCAAATTAATATAAAAGTCATGACGTGCAGTAAGCGAGATACGACGCAGATTACGAGAAAACTAGGAGGAGTAAGTCTTCAGCCAGTAAAAGAATTTCGCTATCTAGGAAGTAAGATAACAGAAGCAAGACGTATATAAGTAGATTGGTGCAGTCAAAAGGGGCTTTTGATATAAAGATATTACTAACGTCAATGAGCATAAGTCTAAAAATCAAGAAAAGATTCCTACTGGCATAATTGTCTTAATTGGAAGTCTGAAAAGAATATATTAGATGCATTTTAAATGTGGTGCTTCAAAATAATGTTTAAAATATCATGATTAGAAATAAAAACAAAGGCACATGTACACTCATTTCACCCTCAAAGGTAGCAGTCCTATCTAGGTAGAATGCGCTATGGCTCTATATTATTAGCTATACCATAGCAGAAAAACGCAAGGTAAGCTTGCAACTTTCAAGATAAACTAAGGATACTGAGAAAGGCAAAGATCCACTTCAGTGGCCAAATACTCTAAGGCGTCACTCTTATGTTAGAAGGGTCTTATGATGACGGGGAAGTTAGGGTTCGAATCCTGGTCAGGTCTACTGAGGATTTTTTCCCCCTAAATTGTTTCTCACTCTTGATTGGAAGATTCTGTCAAGAACAATTATAATGATCAAAGACCTTGCTAAGGAAAAGCAGAAGTTGAGAGCTGAAAGAAACCAACCAAAATATTGATGATTATGATGAATGATAATGTTCAGTTTATCGCATCCTCTTGATTCCATGTCACCATAATTATGGCGAATAATGATTGTAGATCATTTATGTATGGACACATTGCTAATTTTCAAGATAGGCCTATGTTTTATACATGACGCCTCACTATCCATCTGGGCTATCCACAATTTGTTTTAGTACTGCGTCTTACTATCCATTCAGGTTATACAATTATGTACAAGCTTCGCTGATGTTTTTAAGGATTAATAAGGCTGTATTTGGAAAATTGTATTTGCATTTGCGTGGAGAAAAAGTGGAAAACCATTATTTTTTTTAAAACTTCCTCAGTACACCCAACCAACACTCGAACCCCGATTTGCCTGTTATGGGCAGACTAGTCTAAACTAGACTAGTGCAAAATTAGCTTTTAGACCACGCTGGCACCGAAACGGGTTATCCACATTTAATTAAACTAATAAGTAAAGAATGAGGAAGGTAGAACTTATGGGAAATGTGCAAGAATTTGCTTGGATTAAGAGAGCGAACACATTTGAGGGAGAGTGGATTTAGAGCACCTGGCTAAAATTTGACATCCAACTTCCCTGTCATGCCGGGTTCGTGATTAACTTATAGTCAAGTAATATTCACTTAACACTAACGTAACGTAACGTAACGTAACCTAATGTAACGTAAATTTTCTCCTCATGTTTTTAAATGTAAGCCAGCACGATTTACTTAACTTAAGAGTTATGCAGGGGAAAACTTTCACTCTACGTGAACATTAATAATTGACGGGTAGCACGTGTTCTAGATATTCAATTGTTTTTGCGAGAAAAGTTGTCACGACTATTTAACTCTTCGTTTGTTTGTTTCTGGTATGCAGATGACTTATAGCTCGTAGCCTCTGATCACACATTATTTTCTATATGCAATAAGCTTATATTGCAAGTACTTTTAACGTAATCAGCATTAAATAATTGAGCTTTATAGCAGTGACAATTTGTTTTCAAATGGTACATATTCAAGTGCTGTGTTTTTCTCCAGTTTTTGCATTAATTAACGCGAATTCCGATCACAGACAGTGTCCCTGTAATTAACGGCGTCACTTAAAATAAGACTAGGTTCTACTGTCGTTATTAAGATAGGAGTGTAGAAGTTAAAGGAAGTGTGTTTGCAGTTTTCATATTAAAACTTTTTTTTGTTCAAAATAAGTCAAATATTGCTCCAGTAGAAGTATAGAGCTTAATTTTCTTCCCATAGTGACCTCAACTGTTCTTGAATATCTATCAAGGGTGTACTAGAATAATTTAATAACAACTTCTTCTCTTCATTTAAAAAGTTTCTCTTCTCTTCTAATGCCGCTTTGCTCATGACAGATATTCAACAACTGTTGATATCACCATGTGAAGAAAACTAAACTTTATGTTTATACTGGATAAACATTTTATTTATTCGTAAAAATAAGTTTTTCCATAAGAACTGTGAAAAACACTGTCCCTGACTCACGTTCCCTACGCTTCTAACTTAAAATTAACAACACAATTTCCCAATTTGGGTTTCAGCAGCCCTCAATTACCTCGATCTTAAAGATCCATCAATGACGGCACAGACCTTGAACGATCCCTTTGGAGGTTTATTAAAAATATTTTTCCAAAGGATGGGCCCACAGCTATTCACCCACACAAAAATATATTTTCGTCCGTCGCGATGGCCTGACATTTAAAACGTTTCTCGCTTCAAAAATCAACGTCGTCATAATGAATCATCTACCAGGGTCGTCAGAAAGGAGGAGTGGTGCTACATTATTTCACGTTCTAATTCGATTACACGCCATTAAACACCATCAGACCCCCGTGTGAACCGAGACGATGACGTCACGCCGAGTGAAGGAAAGGTGGGGAAGGGTCACTACTTCACACCCACTGAGATTCATTCCTAATTTTTTTTTTAAATATTCATCACATGCATGATTTTAGGGTTCTGTGGTGGTCGAGAGCACTAAGGTGTGACATGATTGTGGTCATCTACAACTTCTAAGGGTCTTCAGGGTGACTCAGGCTTTAATCCAGGTCAGGGACATAGAGGGGAAATTTATTAGGAAGAATAAAAGAGGTTTGAAGTCCACTGCAGTGGCGTGTGGAGTGTTGCAAAGGAAGCAGACCTTGTTTATTATTATTATTATTAGCACCGAGTCTTACTACCCGTTCGGGTTATACGCACGAACGCTAATGTGAAATGGTAGGGTGATTGTGAGATGAAATGAAGGACCTACAGTTTAACGTGGAATCCGAACCACGGTGGAGGCCTGTACGGTGGAGGCCTGGCATTCCTCACATTCACAAGATGTCTTGTCAGAGGTGAAGGAAGGGTTTGGTAATCAGATAAATCTTTGCAGACCTTGTTAAAACTGTACCTGTGATATGATCTCACCCACTCGGGGCCCTATTTGACCAATCATACATATGCTCTGCTCTGCATGCCTCATATGGGAATATATTCCACCCCGATACCTGACCAATGTGTGTTCTACAATTCACAGGTACGGTTTAAACTAATGCTGCTTACCCTGACAACACTTCACGACACGACACTGGTCCACTGTAAAAGGAGATCTTAGGCACGTCAAATTAATCGGCACCATCATACCTTAAAACCACCAAAATTTTGAAAAAAAAAAATCTTTCCCATTCCATGACCAATCACTATGGCCCGGATTTTAATGAAATGTCTGCCATCTTTATTTCGGTACATCATAGACAATTATTATAATTTGCACATAAGCTCTGTTCATGATCAGCTGGTTGAGAAAACGTGTCTTTATAAGTCCATTTCGGATAGTATTCTGTTATTTTGATTTATAGGACATTTTGTAGGTAACCTGGCGGTCTAGGGGTAAGGTGTCGGACTTCTGTGCTGGTGGCTGGGGTTCAACCCTCGGTCTCGGCACAGATTTATCTGATTACCAAACCCTTCCTTCACCTCTGACAAGACATCTTGTGAATGTGGGGAATGCCAGGCCTCCACCGTGGTTCGGATTCCACGTTAAACTGTAGGTCCTCCATTTCATCTCACAATCACCCTACCATTACACATTAACGTAAGTGCGTATAACCCGAACGGGTAGTAAGACGCGGCGCTAATAATAATATAGGAAATTTTTTCATGGTTTGCGTGATTTCTTAGTCATTTTTCAGCAATTTTTATTTAGTAATTTATGACGTTTATGTTTATGTTTAAAGCAATATCGCTATTTTATTAATACATGTATATTTAAATATATTTTTCAACCCACACGTGTCTGAATGATAAGATAATGTAGACAATGAACGATATATTCTCTTTGCTTGTTATGGTTGTAAAATACATCTGACTGGTGTAACACTGCAACAAGGCTTTAGAGGGTTGCGTTGGAAGGGGTAACTATTACTTCTGAAGAAGTACATCATTGTTAGGCCCACATTTTGCAAAATTCAATAATTTATTGGTTACAGGGTTTTTATAACTTTTTTTTCAGTTTCAATTTGTAAAACGAGTACTAGATTTAGTCGTGTCTATTCCTTAAAAGTTTTTGTTTACATTTTTAGGTAATTTTTTTGCAAATTTAAAGTGTTTTTTTTTAGAGCTTTTAGGTAGTTTTAACATAATTTTTAGCTCATAAAAATCCGGCTATATCAATCACCATTGTTCAATTTCACAGCCTTTTAATGTTCATTCTACATTTAGTCACAATACTCGGCACCCAGTAACCCCCCACCCCGCTAAAAAAAAAAGCCAAATCAAACTCAATGTTCTCAAACCAGCTTGGTGCTACTGGTAAATCGGTGAAAGAGTTGTGCATCATCAGAAAGGCCTCAAATTAGTGGAGGAACAATCGATAAATAAAATAATACACTCCATTTCTCAAAACAAATTTAACACTTATTTATAGTTATAATATAGACTCATTGAGCATCCCGTTTACAAGTAAAGCTTACAGCCTTACCATGACGGATTCCACTATGGCCCTACCATAAAAGCTGCTCCATAGTGAGACAAAAAAGCAAGGTAAACTTACTTTTTAGCTTTCAGGGTAAGCAAAATGTATTTGTTGCAATTCTAGCTACTTGCAGTAGGTAGATTCATTATGGCATCTAGAAGGGTACAAAGATTTGGTATTTGGTGGGAGGAAATTAAATGGAGAATGTTAATAGGTCTATATTTTTCGGAACCTCGTGTACATGGTGCAACACCAGTTACTTGCACTAAGTCCATGACGGCACCTAGAAGGATACAAAGGCTTTGTTCTTGTTGGAGGGAAGGTGAGGGAAACCTGAGAGTAGAGCGTGAAGGCCGTTCAATGACATTCCTCTCGCCTTCTTTTCTTCCTCCTCCCGAAACTGAGAGGTAAAAGCAGTTGAAATGTATAGAACTCCAAACACGCAAGTGCTCTTACAAGAGAGTAAAATTAACCTTAAGTGTTCTGAAAATACACTCGACCACCGCTAGGAGCGCTACTGTTTTTTTAAAGCCGTTATTAATGTTGCTCAGATAGAGATATATTTTCTCTTACCTAAGCTTTGGGGCACTAGTGCTCTCTTAGGGTTATTAAATGAACTAATTGGCCCGTTGGCCGGATCTCGACAGCTAAGTTTTTGCATTAAGTGGATGACATATTTTATGGATATACATTAGCTCCATGGCTTCTTTGGTGCTGACTGACAGTTAAAAGCTTTGAAAAGCTACAAGGCCAAATTATCTATCACTACGCCGAACCATATGATCTGCAAAAACATGTGTTTAGTAGCGGTCACTTTTGATGGTAAAAATTTAGGTATATACCTAAATGTTGACTGTCAGAAGTCAGCTGTGAGCTGTCAGTCAGCACCAAAGAAGCTGTGGGGCTACTGTACTTTCAACAAGAGCAAACGATAACTTTGGTGTATTTTGTGAATGCATGTACCACGTCTTACAATCCGTCTACGTAGGCTATCCACATATTCACACTTATGAGGTAAGACTAAGGATGGTATTTCGCTTGGGTGGTCGCGTGGTCTAACATGTGACGTCACAATAGCCAAGATTTCCGATGACGGGGATATCGAGGCTAGAATCTTGCTCGTGTGTACTGAGGGTGGTTTTTCCAAAGTGGTTTTCCACTCTTCCTATAAATATAGTCTACCTAATCCTTGACACCACTAGCGTGGTTAGTGCGTAAGCTTATAACCCGAAAGGGTAGTAAGACGCAGTGCTAAAAAAAAATAATATAGTATTTCACTTCGGTGGCCGCGTGGTCTAAAAGACGTCACGATCCCAATAGACTGGACTGAAGATGACGGGGAGATCAGAGTTAGATTCCGGTTGGATGTATTGAGGGTGGTTTTTTTTCTAAATAATTTAACACACTCCTTCCACGCAAATGCGAGTACACTTCCTAAAAATTCAACCTACCTTATCCCTAACACATATGCATACAACATGGACGTGTATTAAGACGTGATGCTATAAAAAATGAAGGAATATATTTAAAGAAATCTACCCACATTGACGAAGGAGGGAGGATCTTAAGATGAGATGGAAGGGGTGACGTTAAAAAAAAGACAGTGTTTTTGCAGTTTTTATGACAAAATTTTTGTTGGCAAAAATAAATAGTATATTGCTCCAGTACAAACAGAGAATTTAATTATTTTATTCACACAATGACCTCAAAATTTCTTGAATATCTGTCAAGGGTGTTCTAGAATTTAATGACAACTTTTTCTCTTCATTTAAAAAGTTTGTTAGATGATGCCACCATGCTCATAATAGATATTCAATAACTGTTGATATCACCATCTGAAGAAAATTAAACTCTTTATGTTTCTACTGAATAAATATTTTATTTTATTTGGTCAAAGAAATGATTTCCCATGGAAGTCAGGTAAAGTAACCATGAGCTCCCAATTTTAGTCACTTTTTAAAATAAACAAAAACCACACTGCTACTAATTATATATCATTAGTGAAAAAGTAAACTATATAATCGTGTGACGTCACTATACTGTAGATTTGTCCTAAGGTAGGGCTTACCTTTGACCTTGATTTAGCTTTACCTTTATTTCCATAGCCAAGATTAGTGAACATTAAGCTTTGAACAAAAAAAAGAGAGAGAAAAAAAAGTAGAAATCATTACAATGTCCAAATATTTCAAGGCCAGAGTTATTAAGAATTATTATGTCTGTGTTTGCATTTAGTTTTCTGAGATTCTACAATTATTCCAGATATCTTCACATATGATCAATTGTAAAGTGAACTACAAATTAAGAACATCCTGTAGAGCTGTTAAAAATATAAAACTGATTTTTTTTTTAAACGTAATTTTTGTTTTTAATCGGTTTGAATTATTAGTTCATCGAAACCTGATAATTATGTTACTAAACCAGATTGACCGCTTCTTTTGATTATCTTTCCTGTGTTTTTTTAGCCTATGCTGTACTTTTTTTTACAATAAATCAACAAACTGACGTAAAGGGAAAATGTTATCAAACCAACACTTTGTCAGAATCGCGCCGATTTAAAATACCACTGCAGTGGTGGAAGTATCAAATTTCATCACTCTAGAATTAGACTATACAGTCACTGATTGATATACCTGGGTTCTAAAACCTGTTGGGTATGTTTTTGTTTTCCGAAATCATTTTCCACTCTCCCTCCATGGAAATACGGGTACACTTACTTTAAATTAAACAATACACTAGCGTTTTTAGTACAAGTGCATTAAATCCGGGGTGACTTGGCGATCTAGGGGTAAAGTGTCAGACTTCTGTGCTGGGGGTCCGGGGTTCAATCCTCGGTCCCGGCACAGATTTATCTGAGTACCAAACCCTTCCTTCACCTCTGACAAGACAACTTGTGAATGTGTGGAATACCAGGCCTCCACCATGGTTCGGATCCCACGTTAAACTGTAGGTCCTCCATTTCATCTCACAATCTCCCTACCATCACACATTAGCGTAAGTGCGTATAACCCGAACGGGTAGTAAGACGCGGTGCTAATAATAAAACATTAAATCCGAATGGATAAGAATAGGCCTACACAGTGACTAAGAAGTATATCAAGGGACACCACTGTCTGTCTAAGAGTAGAATTGAAATGCGAGTTCTGAATGTGGCAACCAGACACCATGAGCTAGCGCCACGATGAGGGAGCGATTAATCAAAATGACCTTAAATTATTATTATTAGCACCGCGTCTTACTACCCGTTCGGGTTATACGCACTTATGCTAATGTGTAATGGTAGGGTGATTGTGAGATGAAATGGAGGACCTACAGTTTAACGTGTAATCCGAACCACGGTGGAGGCCTGGCATTCCCCACATTCACAAGATGTCTTGTCAGAGGTGAAGGAAGGGTTTGGTAATCGGATAAATCTGTGCCGGGACCGAGGATTGAACCCCAGCCGCCAGCACAGAAGTCTGACACCTTACCCCTAGACCATCAGGTCACCAAAATGACCTTAAAGAATTGAATGGGGTGCGTCTTTTGAGTGCAGATGAATTTCATTCATTGACACATTTAAAAATAAACGCTACGGTACACCATATGGGCTTTCTTTCTATTTTATCTTAATTTATTATTTTATTTATTTAGCACCGCGTCTTACTACTCGTTCTGGCTATACGCTTAAGTAATAATTACGCTAAGGGATTAGGAATTGGGAAGGTTGAATATAGAGGAAGTGAACCCACATTTGCGTGGAGGTAGAATGGAAAACAATTTAAGGAAAGCCGCCCCCAGTTCACTTGACCGAGATTCTAACCTCAATCTCCCCGTCCTCGGCAGTCAAGCTCAGCACGAAACTAGCGCGTTAGCCAACTACGCCACCGAGGCGGGTATCTTAAAGTAGAGACAGTTACTAAAAGCTCGTAAGACTATTTTGTGAAACGAAGTAATATACGTTGTTGCAGAAACACGTCAAGAAAGAATATGGATGAAAAGAGGAAGATATCTGTCCAAAATATATCATAGCAATCAATTTTAATCATCAAAGAGCACCATAAATATATTTATATTCATATATTTGCAAATAGGTTGGAACTATTGGTTTTATAAAAATGTATTCCAAATAACATATTTTTATTAACTTTACATCAATAGGTTATTTTGTATCTCAAACAGTTCCGGAGATTTGATCAAAATTTGAAATTTCTGCTTAGGTAAAGTACCCTTATAGTCATATTCATGGGAAAATGATCATGTCCATTTTGTTTGTAATACAAAATATAATCCAAATCGTTAAAGCGGATTTGGAGAAAATTGATTTAATCTCTTCTTTTTTTCCCAATCAGTAAACTATCCATAATAAAGGGTTGGTTATCGAATTCCAATAACACCTCGGGGGAACCTTATGTAAACCCTAGATACCAAGTTTCAGTCCGATTGGTAAAATTGTTTATATTATAGACCGAGATAAAAACACAAAGACAGACAAATGACATCACGAAAACTAATTTTTCAGTTTTAGGGGGTCATAAAACGTCGACATTCATCAAAATTTGGAGTTAATTTTTTTTGACAATCACAATACCGAGGGGGGTTGAAAGAAAGTAAAAAAAAGTTGAATATTTTTTTTAACTGATTTTAAAAAGCGGCAAAGTACATCAATACAATATTAATAATTGGCAAGTTGAAGCTGAAACGACCACTTAAGCCACGCCCTTTGCGAATAAATGGAGGGGATACCTTGTTGGAGGTAGACGCCTCAAAGAAGTAAGTGTGCGCCAAGATCGAACTCCTCCCTCCCCTCTTATCTACCCCGTACCCACCCACAATCGACAAGGAATTGACAGAAACAGGTTCTAACTTCCATAGAAAAAAAAGGGACTAGACAGATATAATGTGGCGTCAGTGCTTTACAAATGACTATAATTATTAATTTAAGCGGTAGTATAACAGGTAAGACAAGAAATTAAAACCTTAGCAAGAGGAAAGAAATAGAAGAGTAAATCAGCCTCGATTGTGGTAGTGATGGCGCTGTGCTTTGTGCAATGACCATCTTCAAAGAAGAAGTAGACTATGGTGTTTATTAATCATTTAAACTACAACTAGTCTTCGACTCACACAGGTATTAGAGTTACGTGGATTTGTAGATAGGGGTTGTGATACTTAGACTTAAGGCTATCAGTGCCATCTATCAAGCTTCACTTTAAACATAATAGATGGCGTTGCCAGTAAGCTTACACACATCTGATAGTGTAATCGCCATTTTGTTTGTGTATCTTTGGTTATCCTTAAAAAAAACGAACAAATATGTAAAAAAAAAACACAGTATTTTATCCTCATTCGATATGTTTGGTAACATTTGGAATGAATTAACCGCGTACTTTGTTTTATATGATTGTTTGTGTCACCACGTCTCACAAACAATTACTGATTTACGCAAATAATTTGAACACGTTAATTTGAATAAGAATTAAGAAGGTATAGTTAAGAGCAAATGAAAAATTAAAAAGAAAAGGTGATACGACCATGACCCAACCTGCTAGGTCCTAACACCTTTATCAAGTATAAAATCAATACTATTCATGATAAAAAAAAACCTCACCAGATATCTTAACCGGCCTCCTTGTATAGTGGTCAAAGACCCTGGCCGGTGACAGAGAGGTATTGGGTTCGATTCCCGGCTGGTACCAGGGAATTTTACTTGAAAGGGTAATAACTACTATTGTCACCAAGGATTGGTTAATTAAGTTTAACTTAGGTTAAGATATTTCTTGGATTCCTCCCAATATATTCACCCTCCTCATCCCCTCATCTCGTAGGGACATGAGGGAAAACCTCCATGGAACAGGAAGTGCGATTAGTACGTTTGGGTGTCCCCTGGGAATTAGTAGGCCTACATTAGTATGGTCTAATATTTCTTCAGCCTGCGCTACCTATTGATGTAGCTCAGACATATTAATATTATTATTACCACCAGGCATATTACCCCTTGACACACGATCCAACCTCAGTATATATCTACACCTTGACCAAATATAAGCTCTAAACGACGAATGACATCAACCTCACAAGGTCTCTACACCTCGACAAGTGGAGAAAGAGGCCGTGAAGTACAGGGATGTGCTGTCCTAGTCTTGTTGTAATGGGAATGTAATGTAATGCCATGTTTGACATTCAAACCAGCAGCTGTCACGTACCTAGGCCAGGTAACGACATGGGTTTGACGTCATCGGTTGTATTTTACAATACACTGCAACAAGATTGTTCACCCCACCCCGTCCTTGTTATTGGTTACGTCTAGATATGGGTATACGTCAGTTGGTCTAAAGTCATTAGGCCTACATTTTATACCGAGCTACATTAGACCAACTGACTTTTAGTTAAAATGAATTTAGGCCAAATGACTCTTAGGCCAAATTACTCTTAAGCCCAATTACTTTAGGCCAACTTACTTTAGGTTAAATGACTTTAAGCCAACTTACTTTTAGGCCAACTGACTTTAGGCTAACTGGCTTTAGGCCAACTTGCTTTAAGTCAAATGACTTTAGGCCAACTGACTTAGACCAACTTACTATAAGCCAACTTAGTTTAAGACAACTGACTTTTAGGCCAAACTACTTTTAGTTTAAATTGCTATAGGCCAACTGACTTTAAGTCAACTGTTACTAGGCCGAATGACTTTAGACCAACCAACTTTCAGTTAAAATGACTTTAGGCCAACTGACATAAGGCTAACTAATTTTAAGGCCAAATGACTTTAGGTCAATTTACTTTTAGGCCAATTGATATCCGGGTCAAATGAATTTAGACTGAGATTAGGTCTACATTTTTAGGCCAACTGACTTTAGGCCTACTGCCGTGTCTCCCTAAATATACCTACAACTGAGGCTAACAATATGGACGTTGAGGCTTGTTGGCTGTACGTATGGTGTGACGAAATGATCCCCAAATTTTGGTTCGCGTTCTTACAAATGTACACGAATGATTTCAGGTGATACGCGAGGTACTACTAAATTTTATTAATCATAAAATATAGTATATTATTTTTAGCGTCTCATGATTCCTAGGAGAAAGGAAGTATTGTGATCGTAAAAACACCTATTTATATATTTTGATGAATGTTTCATGACCCCCTGAAACAGAAAAAGTGATTTACGTTGTTTGTCTGTATCTCGGACTAGAGCTGAAACCATTTTACCAATCGGGCTAAAACTTGGTACCTTGGTCTTTCATAAGGTCCCCCAGAAGAACTTTTAGAAATTATCAATTCAACCCCCAAATTAAGTGTAGTTTACTTTAAAACAAAAACGAGAAAAAATATATATATATATATATCATCCCTGCCCAATTAGTAAGACGTGGCCCAAAATAAGAACTACTATGCTTATACAATCAGTTGGTTTAAAAAGTTCTGGTTAAATATCTCAATTTAAAAAAAAGAATCAATAACGTTATAGTATATTATTATTATTTCATAAATAAAACAAACGTATCTTTACACACAACAGTCAGAATCAAAAGAAAAGTCCCCGTGTGGAATATTACTTATTTGTTACTCACAACTAACATCAATTCATCTCAGCACCATACACCATAATTGACCCCCTTCTAAAGATCAAGGCCTTTTATTCCAACAACTCAATAACTTTTAAACTACGACTTTACTTTTTTTTAACTAAATGTTCTCGAGGTGTTTTTTTACATGCTTTCATTGTTATTGCTTCGGATGAAATCATCGGGGAGGATATTCAATGCCACGATGAAACGTTGCTTTAAGGTGGGGTGAAGGGGGTGGGGGGTGGGCAGAGGAATTAAGGTGATAGAATATCCTAAGAGAAATTCATAAACGCTAGAAACCAAGTGGGCTTATAACGTTACTGGGTGGAGCTGTCCGGCAGTAGGAGAACAAACAGGGGAAGGAGGAAAATATAAATTATAATACAATTGAAGGATGAAGGGGGAAGTCCCATTTTAACTTAAATTGAGATAGTTGTGCTACCATCTGTCTGACAATCATGATACCTTTCTATAGGCATTTTAGATTATGGTTAAAAGAGGTCTCTGTCATATTTAAATTCATTTAAAAATTATTTGTTCGGGTATCTATGTGGTTTGAGATATGAAAATGTTTGTCCTGAACAATGAGTGTAGTGGGACTTTCCCCCCTTTTTTTCCCCGTACCCTTAATTAGTGTTGTGATCTACCCTAATAAATGACATCATGCGATTCACAAAGATCCTTTCTACGCTCCTATACCAGTTGCCTTTCGTTTCCCGTTCATTTAAGTGTTACAAATACTGCAAAAAGGTTTTAATTTTCTTTGTTGGTGACCTGTTGGTCTAGGGGGTAAGGTGTCAGTCAGACTTCTGTGCTGGGGGTCCGGGGTTCAATCCTCGATCACGGCACAGATTTATCTGATTACCAAACCCGTCCTTCACCTCTGACAATACATCTTGTGAATGTGTGGAATGCTAGGCCTCCGCCGTGGTTCGGATCCCACGTTAACTGTAGGTCTTCAATTTCCTCTCACAATCATCCTACCATTACACATTAGCGTAAGTGCGTACAACCCGAACGGGTAGCAAGACGCGGTGTTAATAATAATAATAATAATAATATAGCTTCCATTCCCTTCCATTACACCTTAATACATGGCAAAGAGAAACAAATTCACACAGAAAGACGCACACAGCTATTTCAAATCATTTCACAACAAAAGATATGCAGTTGGTCCACTTGGCTTGTATCTTGAGTCGTAAGCTCATGTGTGCAGTGGGTAGGTCGGTTTGGACGCATGCGCACTGATTGAATCAGGTTTAAAACAAAAAAGATTGCTCCTTGTTTTCTATTCACGGTATCTTACTACCCATTCGGGTTACACGCTAGTGTACTAATTACGATAATTGTTCTAAGGATTAGGAAAGATACATATAGGAATTGTACCAGTATTTGCGTTGAGGGAGAGTGGAAAACAGTTTTGAAAAACCCGCCCTCAGTACACCCGACTGAGACTCTAACCTTGATCTCCTCGTCATCGGCAGTATAGTTTACTGCGAGAGTAGCGCGTTAGACCACGCGGCCACCGAAGCGGGTTAGTTGGTTTTTCAACTCAAATTTGATGGCGAAGCTTGGAAAAAATATCGAGTTTTTTTTTTACTAGTTCAGAGGGACCTATGACGTCGTCACGTAACCACATTTCAGTTGGCCCGCTTGTGTTTTTTTACTAGTTCAGAGGGACCTATGAAGTCGTCACGTAACCACATTTCAGTTGGAACTCTTGTGTTTTTTTACTAGTTCAGAGGGACCTA